>JACXGJ010015738.1:0-13119 GCA_016801105.1 Esox niger | reverse complement strand
CAGGAAGACAGCGACACGGCTAAAGACACACGGCAGGAAGACAGCGACACGGCTAAAGACACACGGCAGGAAGACAGCGACACGGCTAAAGACACACGGCAGGAAGACAGCGACACGGCTAAAGACACACGGCAGGAAGACAGCGACACGGCTAAAGACACACGGCAGGAAGACAGCGACAAGCAAAGGCACACGGCAGGAAGACAGCGACAAGCAAAGGCACACGGCAGGAAGACAGCGACAAGCAAAGGCACACGGCAGGAAATTCAGGGGCTCTGTGTGGAGGCTACAGCCGTAGAGTAGCTCACCTAGTCCACAAGACAACTTCTCTTGTCTGAACCACATTGATATGGAAGGTGGCTTGGGAAAGGATGGGGAAATGTATTCTATGTATTCTATGTATACAAATTGTCAAAGCACAAGCATAAATAATGCAACTAAAAACAAGCATTTCAAAGGCCTTTGTTTGGGGTGGGGACCCAGGATCTCCATTCATACATTATTCATGTAAACAAAGACAACACTTTTCAAAAAAGTTTTGCATTATCAGAGAAGCTGCCATTTTCCTGATTGCATAGAGAACTGGAGAGTTAAATGTAACATGGGTCATATGTATGGTAATTTGGGGTGAAATTCCTGGTTCCTAACACCCATTGTCACAGTTATGCTAGCTTTATGGTACCCATCAGCTTTGCAGTTTTCAGCTGTGTTCTTCACAAAGTATTGTCCTTAGCGTGTCACAGAGTTAAAGGTATAGTTTGTCCAAAATTCAAATGTTTTGAATACTGAAGACCTTTTTCCAAATAAAAAAAGCTTGGGTGTCTTATGACCACAGCATTTTCCACAATTACAAATATTATTCTGATGTCTACTGATGAAAATGGACCAACTAGGCAAAGCAACCCATCTTCACATGTTCGCTTGTTGAGGTTAAAGTTCACGCTCACCTCGATGACATCATCGCTGAAGAACAGAAGCTGTGTCTGGTGGCATTAGGAAATAGTTGGCTAGCGCCAGTTAGAATCCAGACAATTCCAGTTTCATCTTCATGAAGAAGATGAAGACAATTCCAGCGGCTGTTTCGTCAGTGTACAGTTTTAAAAACTGACAATAAAAATACATGGATGCCACCGTGACAGATTACTGAATGTAGTTTGAAGTATTGGAGGAGTTTTCCATGTGCAATGAAGCTTTGCGATAGTGGGACAAACGGTTTCCATTCATGAATGTGGACGATGCTAATAACCCTAATTACAGACTGACAGCTGAATAATGGGCTGTTGGAAAAAATTACAGAGTATTCAGGATTCTCTTTTGGTGAGATTTTTGGACAACCTATCCCTTGTTGTCATTAGCGCATAGCAGAGTTATATTGTCATTACCGCATAGCAGAGTTAAGTGTGTTACATACCTATCAGGTAGGTCAGAAACAGGTTGTGGACCTGCTGTCCGATCCAGGCCACTGTCACCAGACCACTGATCACTGACGCAAAGTACTGTGGGAAGACAATAGGAAGTTTCATCACAAACTAGGACGCAATTCAGCTATCAGTTTAGTTAAGACTGCAGCTAAACCTGTCCCATTAGTTTATTTAACCAACCCATTTACCTAAACACAGTACATAACCATCCCCTAAAATCCATAAACTGATCTTTAACATCACACATTATTTCCCTACTGTATTCATTACATGCTCTCTGAAGCACATTTAACAAAACGATGTTGAATTTTGCAACAGGAAATTGCAACAATTTGTATATGGGTTGCTCACCCCAGCAACAAAATGGAAACCACATTCCCTCTGCCTCAAGGTCAAGACATCAGTAACTGAACACCTCAGCCAATTCCAACATGGTTAAGTAACCCCATAAAACCCAACATTACATTCTAAAATGGAGAACGGAGCTTCTCACCAGGAGAATACAGTGGAGTGAGCTGTTCTACAGTGATTTAAGGTCACTGCAGCCTCGTTTACAGCCAGATAAAAGAAATAGTAGTCTGAAACAACTGGCAGAAACCACTGTTTCTCTCTAGGGGAAAACAGACTAAGACAGAGCCAACCAAACCATTTTAATAGATGTATACTCAGTGTGTGTGTATTTTTTTGTGAGTACCATCTTGGGTTTCTCCTCCTTCAGGGCGAAGAGCCTCTTCCACCAGCCAATGACACGGCGCTGAGTCTTCACCAGGTTACCACAGATCTCATGGAAACGTTGCTGCTGCTCTGAAGACCTGCAGAAGCACAGACAAGAAGGACGAGGCGGAGGAAGGGTTAAACGACACCCTGAAGCACAGACAAGAAGGACGAGGCGGAGGAAGGGTTAAACGACACCCTGAAGCACAGACAAGAAGGACGAGGCGGAGGAAGGGTTAAACTACACCCTGAAAAGGGTGTTTCCCAAACACGGATCACAGATGACATATTCATGCCACAACAGTCACATTGAGACATGTCTTTGGCAACAAAGTATATTCTTGTGAAACTGTAAATAATCCTGACGTTACACGTGACCCTCCCACGAGGGGGGGGGGTTGACGAAGTCAGGGCACTCCACGAGCCTCGCCCATCCCCAAATCCGCTGGCCTGATACGTTCCAGTCATGAATGTGAATGGAAAACTGCACCCAAATAACCTTATTGATGTGAATAGGACTCTGGGCTAAAAGGTGTCTAACGTAGACACAAATGGTGAATGAAGAATTCACCTGTTCTGCTTCCCAAAACGGACAGAATTCACTACACGGCGATGGAAAACGGTAACAGTCTGAGACAACACACACGCGTGAAACCTAGCGACATCCAACCGGACTCCCGCTGTCGACACACTCAGAGAAAAGGCTAGAGGACAACACACAAAATAGACAGAGCAAGAAAAGAAGAGTCCTTCAGAGCGTAGATAAAACTAGCTTCTATGTTTCAGTCTCTGGTCCAGACAAGGCCTCAAGCAGCAGTAAACACAGACACCCAAACCCAGTCAGCCTGTGCCTGAAGGTCCTCTGCATCTGCTGATCCTCTGAATGTGACTGCAAACGCTCGTGAAAACACCCCCCCCCCCGACACACCCACTCGTGATGTCACATGGCGTTCTGACGGTTGGGAAGGGATCTCCGTGAAGTCAGCCTTCTCCGCATGTACACAGCCTCAGGAAACCGGAAACACTGAAAACAGTCACTTCCGCTGGTAAATGAGTGTTCCTGTAATTGTTTGTCGGCATAAGAAGAATGAATACACCCCTAACATCCAGAACGCGGCGTAGCCTGAGGAGATGTGTTCTGCTAAACACAGGGTGGACGGGGGACAGCGGGCTACTGGACATGGTTGGAACAGGGGCTTGGACGTGACCTCTGCAGACATCTGATCAGCCCAGCAACCTCAGACCCCAGCTAAGGTTCCCAACAGACAGCTGAGTCAGGACGGGGCTCTGGCTGCAGACAGGGGCGTCACTCATCCTAAACCCTTACCAAGCTACCCAAGGAGAAGGGGGAGGACAGGGGGTGAGGAGATGTAGCATGTGTCCACTATGCCATAATGCCCCTGGGTAAAAGTGGTAGACTCAATAGGGAGTGAATTTGGACACAGTGCTGAAAAGAACAGTAGGAGACACCACGTGTGAAGGAACATCTCTGAAACATGACATAGTGGACTGTTGACAACCACACATCTTAAATCCTAAGCCCCGGCTCGACCGACACGTCCTTCAGTCTACCACCCTGTCCACCAGTCTTGGACCCCAAGCTCTCACCACTTGTTGGATCCAAAGACGCGAGGCGCCAGGGTGGGCACCAGGTAGTCAGACAGACACAGCAACATGACGGAGCAGGACAGACCGGTCAGCACCGATGGATCCAGGTAGTAGATCAACCTGCCAAGGAGGAGAAACAGAACGTATTCACACTTCAGTACACCGCAGACATTTACCACGTGAAGACGGCAGGTAGGGTACTCGTCCCCCCGGCCGGGTAGGGTACTCCAGCCGGTCAGACTTCACATGAAGCTGCATCGTCGCAGTCACAATGCTCCAATCCTGACTCCTCTATAGACAGTATCTTTTAATTACTAAAACGGGCTAAAAATATCTAATTGGAAAAATTATAGACATTTAATAGTTACTTTTTTACAACCATTCCATTTAAATGCACGCTGCTGTGTCAGTGTCCTACTCACGTGAAGAGCAGTGTGGTGGCGCCCACCAGAGCTCCAGGGAACCATGGCTTCTCCCAGCGCAGCACCTGGTCCCCAGCCAGGATCACCTCTCCCCAGCCCTGCAGCTGATCCTCCAGCTGGGCCGTCTCCTGGGCCTGGACACACACCAACATGTTAAGCTCATTTGAAAGATAAGCAGAACTACAGGCCGACAAAATCTTCTGCTCTGAAAAGAAATGACGATGAAAGTTCACACAAAATCGTCACAAACACACCAGTCAGACGGCCCGGCCACAGGCGTTGCGCCAATCAGACGGCCCGGGCCACACGCGTTGCGTTACGCCACAAAGGCAATAGTATAACCTGAACAACAACCCAACAGCCATAGCTGGAGAAATGATCCATCTACCAATACTGAGACATTATTGAGATTCCTAAGAACAAGGACACTTTACAGAAATAACAATGGGATTAGAAAGACTTATTGGTCTGCAAGACACAGTCCCTCAGTTGATGAGAGATAGCAATGTCATGTGATGCCAACACACAGCAATGTGCTCACCCAGAACGATTGGTTTCCTAATGGCCCCAGAAAAGGAACTTGCAAAAATTGTTTGATATCTGTGACATTGTGAGAAAATGGCTGCGGTCTTTCCGCTACACGGGGTGTGGGTTTCCTGTGCCTATCCTGCAAAGTGTTGGGCCTTTGCTCACTACGCTGGCACTTTGTCACTGTTTCACACTTAAACCACGGTCAGATAGACAGCCCTGGCATTATGTTGATTTAGGGCCAGTTAGCACAGATATTTGTGTTTGCCAACTGGTAATTTAAATTTGACTGTTGTTACTTTTTATCGATTGGATGTTGATGCTCTTTGGAATCTGCCTGGGAACAGAACAGGTTTGACCGCATTCAATCAACGAGCCAATCGTTTAGTCGTAATCTTTAGCTCACCCAAGATTTTACCGGTCCGAATCCGGTCCGTCCCGGTCGGCTACTCCGACACCGGTCCGAATCCGGTCCGACACCGGTCTGAGGTTCCATCATCGAGATGAAGCCCCTACACACGTCGCGGTGGAGGTTCCATCATAAATAATACTGCATAATAACAAGCAATCACATGTCACCAGGCAGGCAAGGACGAACAACGCCAGCAAAAGGAAAACCCGGTCCAACTTGGGCCCTAACAGACACAGACACTGTGACCTATGGCACCGAGAGGCTCATGAGGAGAACGAGCAGTCAGCCATGTGACACTAAACCTGAGTTAGAGACTTTCAAATTCTCCCCTGGAAATTACAGTACTATGGTTTGGGCTAATGATGGCAAATGGGAAAATGTTTCATTCTCACCTTTGAATGTTTTAGTACTATCGCACTATGGATCTTGTGAATGTTTTAGTACTATGGACATTTGCATGCCTGTGTAATCTTTTGTCCAAAATGACATCCTACAACAATCCTCAATCCTGGGGAAACCAAGGGGTGCATGTTTTTATTTTGACCCTAGCACTGACACACCACTGCCCTATAGGCTCCCGTCAGAAGTTGAGCTCTTAGTCAGACATTTTAGTCATGTAGTTGCAGTGGATTCAGAGTGAATTTACAGCATATTAAACCCATTTTAAGATGGCTGGGTGTGACAATCACACAACACAGTAACACAAAGTGCATTTTAGTCAACTAAGTTGCAATCTGTACAGTCGTTGCTGGGGCGCAGGTGTCCCCTATTCGCTATGGGCGTTGACACCAAGGACTGCATTACATAAGAAATTAAGGCGGCGTAAAGGACGTAAAAGACGAAGTATAGGCGGCCTACACAACCACCATTATACGCTAACGCCGCCGTTTAGGGCCTCAGGGATAATTAGCTAATACTTTAAGCACTGCTACAGTACGGACTTCGGTTCCAAACTGAAGAACAGCACTATCAGTTGAGAGTTGCGATAGATTTGTAACAATAAGGTTTGAGGACGATCGTGGAGCGTTAGAACCCAGCATAAGGCTTTCTTCGTGCAGCTGTAATTCCAAGAGCACTTCATAACTTGCCGTGTCATGATGACCGGACGCGTAGAAAATTCGTAATGTAGCCCAACATAGTTGGCAGGAATGTTACCAGCTGCATTTTCAAAACACTTAAGTTAGCCTTCTAGCTAATTAGCGAACTAGCCAAGATGTCATGATCATGTAATCGTAACCTAAAAATCCGTAGTGTCGGTAAAAAATTTTTTTTTTAAAAAAAGAACTGGCTACAATACACTTGGCGGTGAGTGGAAGCTACCTTACCACGCGTTAACAGCTACTGTACCTAGTCAAATCTATATCTAGAAATTACCACCAGATTAGCCAACTCTTGTTCAACCCAATTACTTAGCAAGCTGTTAACCAACCATACGTGAAGTGTGCATCCCTATAACATTAGCTAGATAGTTAGCGACAGTATGTCGTTCAGGGCAAAGAACAGGTAGACTATCCACTCAGTACTTACAGTCCCTAATTTAAAATATGAACCATTTAATGTTGTGTGTGCGTTTTTTACTAATCAACTGTCAATCAGCTAGTTAGCTACAGCAACATCAGGTAACCTTTAAGTAGGCCGTTCATTAACCGCGACACTACCACTTATGGCTAGCAAACTAGCGAACAAAAGCTTAAATAAAGGTTAAAAGATGGGTTATTACTTACGAGTATATTTGCGCTTTTGTTGTCGGCGTCTTCCATATCTAGGGGTTGTTTTTGAGTAAGGTGTATTTCCTTTTAATTTTGTTATCTCAGTGGCGTTTTAAAAGCAAATTTGAAACGGCCCAGATACGCAGATCCCTCTCGTCAGTCAGGCTCACAAAACCAGCCGATGACTGGCAGGATGTTTTTATCTGAAATACACGCGTCATGGCTCAATGATTTATGGGAAATGGAGTTCGTCATTTTCCCGTTTCACGCCCTCCCATATAAAACCAATCCGTTAACATTTAGCGATAGGCATTAACCTACAATTCATCATTGCAATTTGTTTCGCAATACATTTTTCTTCACAAATTATTTCCCTAAACTCTTTCATATGGTTTTCGTAAATGCAATATACCAATTGCCACATCAAGAGCTTGTGTTTATTGGTTTATACCTCCCCGTTTAGATACGTTGATACAGCAATGATTACTGAACCCAAGTTTATAATGGAGGAATTTTAGGGACTTTATTAAATTAATAAAAATTCAATTAAATAAAGGGAAATGTATCATTTAAATGACAAATAAAAAATAAAAAAATTCGTAAAGATCTTGCAATACTGCATCTTTAAATGTTTTTAACTATAGTAATCCAGAAGAGCAGCTTGAGTCTTAAATGCCACTTCCATTTCTATAAAATATTCCACGTACTTAGTAGAGGCATGCATTATGTCCAGGGACATGAATCAATGTTTCTCCTGGTTAGAGGACACACGGACACACACACACTATTCTTTCGCAGCGCGCTCTACTCCGTATCTTCGAGGTTTCTGACAGGTTCGAATGAGCTTTTCTGAGAGCGTGCACAGCTAGTAGCCTAACGTTTCCCCGACACGCGCGTTACTTCTTTGGGTTGTGGCTTTTACTTTCATTGGTTATACAGCCATCAGGGAATTTGATTTTTATACTCACTTTGTCAACTTGTAAAATAGGACGTGTGAAAGGTCAATGTATGGTAACACCCCTGGTCTGGATGATAAATCAGGAGTCGGAGTCAAAGTAAAGAACACCTGGTAGAATTTATAAACCCTAACAAGGATAGCTGTTTCGCGACTGTCTAGGCGCAACAATGTCAGCTTAGACACTTGACAAACCTCTCATAGATCTGTAGCTAGCTCAGCAAATACCTCACGTTACGTTTCTCCGTCACTTGCAGGAGTGGAGCCACCAAAACCCCACCTTAGATAAGCCATGTCCAGAGACCCCTGGACACCCCCCTGCTGTCCCCGAGCCCCCAGAGATGCCCTCCTCGCTGCGGGACGTCTCACCCGGCAAAACAGCCCCACCTAACTGCAAGGCCCTCCCCGGATGGAACATAACTGAACAACTAAAACAGCACTTTAAATGAACACAGTAGCCACAGTATTGTTTAGTTTGAATGACCAATTTGAGAAATACAGCTGGAAATTTTAATTGTGAACGTTTATTGTCTTAAAATTGTAAAAGGTTAGAAGATGTTATGGTATGAGCGCTTGCAAATGTGTTGACTGACAAAATGGTGCCGTTCGCTTGCCCGACTCGAACCTTCTTAATCTGAATGAATTATTTTTAAGCAGGCAAACGCAATCTAAAATCAACTCCTAATAAAATGCTAACAAATACGAATATGATAATAGCGAAGTCAATAGTTAAACAATTATATTGAGTGAAAAATGGATAAAAGCCCAAATCACAGCTCTCTGCGGTTTAGAAATCGCACCTGTTCAAAATGCGATTCCAGTATGATTTCGATTAACCGTGCAACCCTATTTCTTCAACTGCACATTTTGTTCTTAGAGTAATAATACCCAAAAAATAACCTGCCAGAATCGGATGCCATACAGGCACTCACTCTCCGCGGGCTCACACAGACGCGTGTTCCAACTACAGCAAAGTAGATCTGCTGCACAGAGGAACAAAAACATTTCCCATTTTTAATAAATGATAATATTTGAGAGGTTTAATGCATGGCCGTTATTACAGATGAATATCATTTTTGAAATAAAAAATATAAACAATGAGATCAGGGGCTATTCGACACCCACGACGTAACCGGTGAAATTGAAGAACTTAATTCAAACATTTTATACAGAGTTACTCACAACTACAAATGTGTATGTTCTGCAGATAATAGACACAGGATCTATTTAAATCTAAGTTTATTTCAAACAAAAACCAATAAAATCGTTTTAAGAATAAACAGTTACCATCACCAAAAACATCTATTCTGTTTACCTATGTATCCGTTTCTCTCACTAAAAAGGTAAAACTAGAAGGTAAGTAAAGATCGGTAAAAATGCCAAGCTACACGGAGTTGTCTATACATATAGGAAGGTAGAAACAATTGCTAGCATCAAACAGCACGTCAAAAAAAGGGCAGCAATCTAGCATACATGTTTTTCTGTTAATAAACAAGGGATAAGGAGAGAAACCTACAATACAACAAATGAATAAAGATGCACATTTGAGAAATTAAATATTTTCCTCACAGGTCAAAGCTTGTATCCCAAACTGTGCAATGTTCTCCATTTAGGGCTCTACTTTTCAATGATGCCAGTTAGAGTCCGTGTCCAAAGAAGTGACCTGGACAGGAGACAGGGTGCCCCCCCTCAGATAATAATTATCAAAAATTTTGCCCACTGCCGTCTTTTCTGTCAATCCTGAAATAAAACCCACCCACCCCAGGAAAGAAGATAATTTCAGCCAATGAGATCAGTGTGTGACATCACTATGTAGTGCTGAAACACTGTAGGAAAAAAACCCAATAGTAAATCCAAAGAAAAAAACCCATCTCCATTAGACAATCTATTTTTAATGACAAATTTTGGTGACACGTTTTTCTATGGAGGTGTAAAATAGCATACATTTAAACGTGTATTAAGAGACAAAGTCTGATTCACACTGTCCTAAATCCTGAAATAAAAATGTCCTTCTCAGGGTTTAGATGGAGTCCATTACACTTATAGATTCTCCCCTCAACATGCGACCCGCCAAAGCACAACTTACGCAGCTAAGCAGCTGGCCAATCAGAATAACCCCCATCCGGGAAGAGATTCCTTCAAAAACAAGAGCAGCCAACGATCTCTGCAGACGACCCCCTGGCAAATCTGGCAAATTTCTCAGCCCCTCTGAACGAGGCTCCACCAGCTCAGCTGTTAAAGCGGGTGAGACTATAGCGATGACTCATCAGGTCGTGCGTGAATAACGTGCCACCCCGTTTCCGGTACACGCCTCGGCCGTCCCCCGTGAGCAAACCTTTCAGACATATGTGCAGTGTCTCCTCCAATCACCAGCGGGGTTCCTCATCCATGAAGAGGCCTGGGGATGTCGGTGGTGTGGAGGGCAGGCGAGGATGATTTCAAAACAGGGTAAGATGGAGGGCTTCATCATCCCACCGCTCCCTTCCCGGTTCCTAAACAGCCCCCCCATACAGACAGGGGGGTCAGGTCAGGGTCCAGAACAACCGCAGGACAGAATACTGCAGGGTGACCCCTTGAAGGCCGCAGAATGACCCCTTTGCTGGGTTGTGTGGAGCTAGCCGAGTCCATTGCCAGGTGGCAGGTTGGGTTGGACTGGGGTTGCTGCCAGCCAATCAGCCGGTCAGGCTGAGACAGTTGGGTGGGACTGGGGTTTCTGCCAGCCAATCAGCCGGTCAGGCTGAGACAGTTGGTTGGGACTGGGGTTTCTGCCAGCCAATCAGCCGGTCTGGCTGAGACAGACCAGACAGCGCTAAAGCCGCCATATTACAGGGGTACGGAGTCCCACGACGGGGCCCTGGGAGGTAATATGGGGGGGAGGGGGGTATCTAAACGGCCCCCCCCTCCCCTTCTCCCCCTCTCTCCCCCCCCACCAGCGTGCAACCACGTTGGGTGCTGCCGCGGCTGCCGTCCTTCCTTCGCCAGCCAGCCAGCCAGCCAGGCCCAGACAGACACACCTAACCCCCGTGGGAACAGGTGAGCAGTGGGTCATGGAACGTGTCTGGGTGTCCGGTGGTCCGGTTGGATGTCGAACCCCTCCCTCAGCGAGGCTCTGTGTCCTGGGACCAAAGAGGTGCACCGCAGGCCGACTCAGCTCACACCCAGGCCGTCCAGCCCTCGTACAGCTGGGACAGGTTGTCCACGCTGGTGGCCTCCTTGATCACGTAGTCCACCTGGGGGGGGCAGAAGCAGAGGGTTGTTGGACAGAGAGGCGGGGGAACGTGTGTGTGTTGTGTCTCCTCACCACAGCGGGAAGTGTGTTTATGCGTGTGTTTCTCTGAGTGTTGCTGTGTGTGTCTACCTGCTCAGTGACGCTCATTCTCCTGTTGGGGTCCACATCTCGTCCCTCCAACTTGGCCTTCACCCTCTTCCACACGCTCACCGCGTACGAGTTCCTCTCCTGGACCGCTGCAGAGCACACACAAACACAAACACACGAAAACTAAAGACTCAGAACTACTGCACTTCTGAAATTTATCAGTCCTTGCTCCCAGTGGTCTGGAGGTCAACTGGACCTCGGTCTACACATGGCTTTTGAAGGAGGTTAAATGTTAAAGGTCATACCTCGTCCCGTCTTGGGGTCGCGAACAGCACGTTTAGGGCTGGGATTCAGACCCTTGCTGTTTATCATCTGAGCACTGGGAGGTGTGTCTGCTGGGGTGCCAATGTTACGGGGGAGGGGCTTGCGTGCATTCTGGGACATGGAGTCTGTCTGAGTCTTCACACCGCTGCATTTCACGGCTGTAGAGGAGGGCGAAAAATATTTTAACTTTTCGATTGTAAGGAATGTTGGTAGTGAAAAAAAAACTTAATTTTGCATCTGAATAACTGAGAAGTGGAGAAAGACTTCAGACTCCAACATCTTTATGTATCATGAATGTAGTTAAGAAGTTGGGGGTAAAAAAATGCAGGTGGTGCTGTTCTTCAAATAACTATTTACTGACAGACTGAACAAGAATGTTAATGTTCCAAAATGAAGGAAAGGGCAGGTCATTCTGTGTGCAATGCAGTAGGTCCGTCCAGGGCCTTTCGCAAACCGTCTGAGCACAAGCCCGGCAGAAAATAACGAGGGACGGGTTGTTTACCTGCAGCGAAGCTCGTCTGACCTGAAGAGGTGGGACTGGAACAGTCTCCGCCCCTTTCCGTTACCAACGGAGACGCAAAGCTCACCAGACCGTTATACACACTGCAGAGAGACAAAACACGAAGGTGGGAAAGGTCAATAAGGGTGAGCGTGTGTGTTTGTGTGGGTGTGTGTGTTTGTGTGTGTGTATGTACACACACCTCTGGCTCTGCGTGTGTAGCTCCTTAAGGGTGCCAGGTATTTCCTGCAGCAGCTCCACCCCCTCCTGATTGGCCCCGCCCCCTCGGAGCTGGCCAGTCGCCTGGACGACAGTGAACAGCACAATCTGCACGTTGTCCTGCCAAGCCTTGTACTCTGACAGGAACTGGCGCACGCTGCCCTCGTAGGTCACGTCCTCCCCCTCGGCCAATGTGTTCTCTTCGTCCTATAGCACGGGGCGGGGCACAGAATCCAAGTTAACGAATGTCCATGTCGTGACGACAAAGGGTTATTTGTTACAGGTGCAAATAACAAGTGACTTCAAGAAACTTTGCAGATTCATAAAGTAAAATCAGGCCACCAATTGTCTTTCTAAATAAATGACCAGACCGGCCGTTCAGGGCGGCCATGTTAACAGTGTGCTGGCGGTGACTGACCTTGGCCATGGCTCTGAGCAGATGTTTGACGTCGGCCAGCTGGCGGTTGTGATTGGACAGGGTTCCCTTGATGGCGTCCACCAACAGCTGCAGCGTTTCCGTGGCCGCGTCCAGCTGCTGCTCGCGCTCCTCCTGCACAGCCCCCTGGGTAGCCAGCTCCTGCTCCAACAGCTTCTGGGCGCAGGCCAGCCAATCAGGGCTGCCGATGGGAAGCTCCAAAGCCGGGCTCTGTAGGACAGATGCAGAGAGTACTCAACGACTAGCTCAAAAACATGACGGCCCTGGAGCGGTCCTGCGGCCTACGACCGGGGACCTGTAACGGTCCTGCGACAATTTATTTATAAAGCGCATTTAAAACAACCAATGCTGAACAAAATGCGTCCAGAGAGGCCCGCGTAACCAGTGAAGAGAGGCCCGCGTAACCAGTGAAGAGAGGCCCGCGTAACCAGTGAAGAGAGGCCCGCGTAACCAGTGAAGAGAGGCCCGCGTAACCAGTGAAGAGAGGCCCGCGTAACCAGTGAAGAGAGGCCCGCGTAACCAGTGAAGAGAGGCCCGCGTAACCAGTGAAGAGAGG
>JACXGJ010015737.1:0-13121 GCA_016801105.1 Esox niger | reverse complement strand
GTGTGTGTGTGTGTGTGTGTGTTACCTGTCCTGTGGACACCAGAGCATGGTCAGACAGCAGTGCTCTACAGGAGAGCGGGTAGGGTGTGTTGTTGACCAGAATAGTCCTGTCTTCTATCAGTAGGATCTGAATGCCATGCCTCACTACAGACGACACGCAGAACTGACACATCTGCAGAGAGGGGGAGGGGTGGGACAGGTTTCTGTCAGTCATCACTGTCCTCATATCATGTGCTTCTGTGTGTTGACGTCAAATCATTTTTCTTATACATTTTCCACAGCCCTTTTTACAACAGCAGGTGACACAAAGCGCTTTGACCGATACCCAGCCGGAGATGCCAAAGAGCTACCCAAGTATGAGCTAGTCTGAGGGAGTCCCACGGAGCAGCTCTTCTCTCCAGATACCAGCCTCGGCTAAGTGACTGTATGCACATGTTAATGAAGGTGCCTGGCGGGGTCTTCCTACCGTCTGTCTTCCAGGGCTGGAGCCCAGCGTGATCTCTGCCTCTACGTAGCCCTCCTCATCCAGGGTGAGGACCTCTGGGCTGGCCCCTTCCTTCCAGCGTGGGGACGTCATGTCGTGGACCAGCTTCAGAGCGGTGGATTTATGGACCGTGTTAGTGTGGGGCCAGTAGATACCGAGCTGGAACGGTTCCTGGTGGGACCAAGGAAGGAGGAAACGAGGGAGGTGGAGCGGGAGAGACATTTAAATTAATCATGGATTGTGATCAAATAAAAGGATGAGAAACAAATGTTAAAACACTTACGGTGAATCAGGGGACGTCACTCAGTGAATTCACTTACACGCACGCATGCACGCACGCACGCACGCACACTGGTGTCGACGCACGCACGCACACACAGGCACACGCGCAAACGCACACGTCTGACAAAACTTTGCTTGGTAGTGCCAGCTCCACTCGGCCGTTACCTCATAAATCGCGGGTGCTATGGAAACAATGCTTTATTTATTTCTGTTTCACAGGCTATTACACATTTAGAGCTTTTATTTTGTTTCACAGACAATTACACACGCAGGGCTTTTATTTTGATTCCCGTAGCTGAAGCGTATCAGGCTTTATCGTTGGATTCCACTCAGACAGCTTTAGAGCTTGTACGAAGCCAGCAGTTTTCACAGGACAGCTGGACTGAGGACGGAGGGCTGAGGATTTCAACGACCCACCCACAATAGAGCTGGCACCACAGACTGACCAACACAGGCACAGAGCGGGGCCAGGGTGACGTGTTCCCAACGCTCCGGACGCTCCTCCCTCACCTTGAAGTTGGGGGGCACCACGGTCTTCCCGGGTGGGACCTGCAGTGTGATGGTCTCTCCCTCGAACAGCCAGAGGTGCCAGGTGGAACGGTTGGCCAGCAGGGCCCACGGCAGCAGCTCCACCAGCAGGGTGTTGAGACCCGGCCTCCAGGCGGACAGCTTCACCTGCATGGGGCTGTCCCACTGGGCCAGCGGGGGCTGGAGGACAGACCTGGTAATGGGGCAAATTCACCAGGACAATATTAACTGTCAGACATGGGTTTCTTACTGACAACCACATCTGGAGACAGAACTGGTATCCCCTCTACTCGCCGAGTGAATTGATATACACTGTCCATTGGAGTTGCTGTAACAGAACGTAGAGGCAGAATACTCAGAAATGACCCTGTGTTTACACACATCTATCCACAGACGTGGCATGGTCAGGAGAAGGTGATGAACAGTGTTATTTCCAACATGCTGCCTTGACCTGGAGTCAGGCAGGACAGTCAAGACCGGATCGGGCAGGACAGTCAAACCAGCTGGATCGTTTGGACTTTCTGTCACTAATACCTTCACTACACATAATCAATTAAACCATATCATATGAACAACAACCAGTCACCAGAACCACACACACACACACACACACACACACACACACACACAAACACACGAACGTCATTACAAACTTTCAAAAATACACTTAAACTGGTAGACAAACCATTAAAATAAAATAAAAACGAACAATTAACATACCTCCTACGTCGTACAGAACATCGCTAAAACAGAAACATACCGTCAACACATATGCCTGTCGCATAAACAACCGACAGACACAAACAACATCAAACAACGGGCAGATGGGAAGGCACATGTTGAGTCAGCATACACACTCAGCCCGCGCCACACACACACCCAACACACACCAACTCTCACCTCAACACACACCAACCAACACAACGTGACAATGGTTTCTCTGCAATCCTCACCATAGTGGTCGCTGATAACATTTGGAGGGTTTCACTACCTCTTTAGGCATCCCAAATGTCACTCTACACCCTAAACAGGGCACATGCTTTGACACTTGGAACCTCAACTCCCGTTCCCAGTTATGACTTCGGACTCATGTCTACCCCAACATTAATTGGTGTCATCACATGGCAGAGCTACTCCTGGATGAAGGTGAAGCCAGGTGAGAGGATGAACGTGTGATCATAAGAGGATGAAGGTGAGACCAGGAGAAAGGATGAACGTGTGACCATAAGAGGATGAAGGTGAGACCAGGAGAAAGGATGAACGTGTGACCATAAGAGGATGAAGGTGAGACCAGGAGAAAGGATGAAGGTGAGACCAGGAGAAAGGATGAAGGTGAGACCAGGTGAGAGGATGAAGGTGAGACCATAAGAGGATGAAGGTGAGACCAGGTGAGCAGATGAAGGTGAGGACAGGTAAGAGGATGAAGGTGAGGACAGGTGAGAGGATGAATGTGTGACCATAAGAGGATGAAGGTGAGACCAGGTGAGCGGATGAAGGTGAGGACAGGTAAGAGGATGAAGGTGAGGACAGGTAAGAGGATGAAGGTGAGGACAGGTAAGAGGATGAAGGTGAGGACAGGTAAGAGGATGACGGTGAGACCAGGTAAGAGGATGAAGGTGAGGCCAGGTGAGTGGTTGAAGGTGAGGACAGGTGAGAAAAACAACTCGTACATCATAATACTGAAGTACTGAAATTAAGGAAAAGAAAGAAGGATTGATGAAGTGAGAGAAAACGAGGAAGGGAGAGAGAAGGACAGAGACAGACAGAGTGAGATGGAGTGAGAGAGGTAACTTTCTGATTGGATAAAATGTGCTTAGCAGCTTCTGTCAGAGAGCTGCCAACCAAGTTCAACTTTTTGAAGTCTGACAACCACACTCTCGCTCCTCCTGTTTACTTCTCTCTCCCCTGTTAGCCAAGTGACGGGCCGCTACAAGATGTTTGCTTAACGATTACGAAGGTGTTTCTCTTCCATTAAAGGCTGACGCCGAAAGAAAAATAACATTTACCGCTTCAACTTCCTGTGTTCTCTGAAACGTAGTATTTGGACTGTCAGAGCCAAAAGTGTGGTTAGTTACCATATAGACTGTACCGTACTGACCCAGGTTCTGGACCTCTGTCAAAATAACCCCACTGAAGGAATGTTATTGGCACCGGCAAAACAGATTAATTAAATGTTGGATTTATGACGCTGCGTTCCAGGTTCTGACCATGTTGAGATAGAGATCTGGCTTAATAATCCTGGGATGATGTTAGGGTTTTAGAAAGGCGCTGGCAGATTTCTGGGTGCAGGACAAGCCGCCATTTATCCTCCCTTCCCAGTGAAATAAACGGAAATGAGGCCCAGTCCCAAATAGAACTCTTAACTAGTGCCCAATTATTGACCCAAGCCTAATGAACCCTGATCAGAAGGCCACACAGGACACTATATAGTGAACAGGGTGGTATTTGGGAAGTACCTCGTGCTGGCTGGCTGACTGGAACGTGGCCTGGTACTTTGTTCAGATGTTTGGATCACAGGGCAGCGACACGCAGTAATGAATGACAGAAGAAACCAACAGCTACCCACCAGATACCAGCTCCACAGAGACAGCAGACAAACACACACACACACACACACACACACACAGAAACACACGGGCCTACAAATAGCTTAGCCAAGTCTTTAACTAGATGCATGGACCCGACACTTGTGTGAGAACGTGGTCCTTTGGCAGAATGACAGCGTAGAATCTGGGGTCTGTTCTGGGCAACAGAAAGATCCAAACTAATCCCAGGGGAATGGTGAAAAGGATCTGCGCTGTCTTAACGTCCTGGTTGAACTATGTCAACTGGAACGACACTGGGACAACAATGTGAAGCTGCTTTCATGAAAACATTAAAGTGCAGCTCTGTTCCTTCAAGCTGTCTGGTAGGCTGTTCTAATGAAGTGTTCTGGTAGACTGTTCTGATAAAGTGTTCTGGTAGACTGTTCTGATAAAGTGTTCTGATAAAGTGTTCTGGTAGGCTGTTCTGATAAAGTGTTCTGGTAGGCTGTTCTGATAAAGTGTTCTGGTAGGCTGTTCTGGTAAAGTGTTCTGGTAGGCTGTTCTGATAAAGTGTTCTGGTAGGCTGTTCTGGTAAAGTATTCTGGTAGGCTGTTCTGATAAAGTGTTCTGGTAGGCTGTTCTGATACTGTTATGGTAGGCTGTTCTGGTAGGCTGTTCTGGTGAAGTGTTCTGGTAGGCTATTCTGGTGAAGTGCTCTTGGCAGGCTTCCCTGGCAAGATGTTCTGGTAAGCAGTTCTGGTATGTGCTTTTGGTAAGCTGTTATGCTAAGCAGCTCTGGTATAGTATGTGGTTTTGGTAAGCTATTCTGGTAAGCAGTTCCGATAAGCCGCACAATGTTGTTATTGTCTCAGACTTGTTTTGCTAAGTCTTAGCTATCTCTAAAGTAATCTACATACCCAAAGTAATGTTGATACATTAAAAAAGAAACCCAACTTGTTAAAACCAATTATTTCAGAATCATCATATAGCGGATATAATCATTTAATCCCAAGCACCCAGTATCTAACTGAGAACAGGAAGATCTCACTGACTGACAACAGGAAGATCTCACTGACTGAGAACAGGAAGATCTCACTGACTGAGAACAGGAAGATCTCACTGACTGACAACAGGAAGATCTCACTGACTGACAACAGGAAGATCTCACTGACTGACAACAGGAAGATCTCACTGACTGACAACAGGAAGATCTCACTGACTGACAACAGGAAGATCTCACTGACTGACAACAGGAAGATCTCACTGACTGAGAACTCAGCATTAGGAACCCACAACCCAACAGAAAGTCTGCGTTCTGTACCCGTGTGCGTCTTTGGACACGTAAGGCCAGGGAGTCTGGCGCTGGCTCTTCACCCCGTAAAAGTCTGACAGGATGTCTTCCAGGTTTCCCTCCAGCCCCGCCTGGTCCTGCTGGCTGATCTGCTTAATCAGAGCCGTGGAGATGGGCACAGCACAGCGAGAGGCATCCTCCTCCTCCCTGGAACAAACACACGTGGTAATGTCTTGGCGAATAACACAAACTGAGTCTGTGGCTGATTAGATTTAATTCACACCGTTCATTTATAATAAAGTGTAATACATATTGCAATGTATACGCTTGAAAAGGGCAAAGAGCACTTTCTACAGCAGCCAATATCCAGTCAGCTCTGCGACCCTTACGAATGTAGAAACCTAAGCCATGGCTGACGGCAACTGACTGATCTTCACCGCAGTGTCACCTTCCAGCCTGACTGCAGTAAATAAGAATCTAGGGTTACTCTGGATGCTTCCAACCCAGATAAGGAAGAACAGTGGCTTTATAACAATGACAAGCATCAACCAGAAGAGCATCATGTAAGGAACAGGATGCCGTTTACACTGGGCTGGTCCTGAGAGAACTCTCCTCTTATTGCTCCCTCCATCTACTCCTGTCTCTCCTTCCATCAACCCCAATCACTCCATCCATCACTCCCTGCATCTTCTCATTCACTCCTTCATCTCCTATCTCTTCTGGGTTTTTTGCACACTATCTGGCTGACCACATGCTTCTACAGTACCTCAGCCATTACAACCCATAACCATTCCAAATTACAGGAAGGAAAGAAGAGCTGTTTACCAGTACCATGTTGGAGTGACGGTCTCGGCGAAAGGGGGATTCCTAGAAACGTGAGTCAGTGGTTGTTGAGACTGTAGATGTGTATCAACACATTGTCGGTTGAGGTTCAAATGTGAGAAGACAAGAGCTTCTTGGATTTTTGTTTAGGGGGGAAGTAATTTGTCATAGTCAGGGTCATACTGTACGCACTGAATTACTGGTTGACTGACTGACTGTCTGGTTGACAAAGTAACAGCTAGTAGTCCAGCATTGTACTGTATAATGTGGTGATATAGTGAGCTCTGAAACGCTGCCCGTGATGAAGTGGTGTATGTCACACTCACTCAGGCACACACACCCTACAAATTACAACACTTTCACAAAACACACATTTCCATGATACAGAGGGCTAGCCGGTTCTTTGTCAAGGTTATTCTAACTGGTGTGTAACAGAAATCACGGCCCAAATGAACATGTTCTAGAGGGAGTAAAGGGTTTCAATGTCGGACAGCCTCCCTGGAACATCCACACAATTCCACTGCCTCATCTGTCCAATCAAACTGAAACACACATTAACCTTTAATGATAAATCACATTACCCTGTAGTGACCTTACAGATTGCAATTCCCTGTAGTGATGTGATAGATCACATTACTCAGTAATGACCTTACAGATTGCAATTCCTTGTAGTGATGTGATAGATCACATTACCCTGTAATGACCTTACAGATTGCAATTCCCTGTAGTGATGTGATAGATCACATTACCCTGAAGTGAGCTAATAGATCACATTATCGTGTAGTGACATGATAGATTGCATTAGCCGGAGTGACCTAATGGATCACATTACCCAGTAATGACCTGATAGATCACATTACCCTGTAGTCACTATGATAGGCAACCCTGATAGAGAGTCTTCATGCTTGTGTCCCCAGTGTGTGTGTGTGTTACCTGGCCTGGAAGGTGAGGTGATGAGTCAGGTGATTCTCTGTGTTCAGTAGCGGTTCCTGGTGCCCCTGACCCTGGATCAGCTGACTGTCCCTCACGCCCAGACTCCTCTTCTCTATGTGGACGATGACCGGGTCTGGCAGGTGGCTCCGCATCATGAACAAAGGACTGAACACCACCTACAAAGACCAGACCCATTCATCGGAAGAGAGAAAGAGATACTCATGATCATTTATAGAAGACCAGACACATCCATCAGAAAAGAGAAAGAGATACTCATGATCATTTATAGAAGACCAGACACATCCATCAGAAGAGAGAGAGGGGTACTCATGATCATTTAAAGAAGACCAGACACATCCATCAGAAAAGAGAAAGAGATACTCATGATCATTTAAAGAAGACCAGACACATCCATCAGAAAAGAGAAAGAGATACTCATGAACATTTATAAAAGACCAGACACATCCATCAGAAGAGAGAAAGAGATACTCATGATAATTTATAGAAGACCAGACACATCCATCAGAAGAGAGAAAGAGATACTCATGAACATTTATAAAAGACCAGACACATCCATCAGAAGAGAGAAAGAGATACTCATGATCATTTAAAGAAGACCAGACACATCCATCAGAAGAGAGAAAGAGATACTCATGAACATTTATAAAAGACCAGACACATCCATCAGAAGAGAGAAAGAGATACTCATGATCATTTAAAGAAGACCAGACACATCCATCAGAAGAGAGAAAGAGATACTCATTATAATGTATAGAAGACCAGACACATCTATCAGAACTACTCTATTCTGGACGGTAACTCACTACTCTATTCTGGACGGTAACTCACTACTCTATTCGGGACGGTAACTCACTACTCTATTCTGGACGGTAACTCACTACTCTATTCTGGACGGTAACTCACTACTCTATTCTGGAGGGTAACTCACTACTCTATTCTGGAGGGTAACTCACTACTCTATTCTGGACGGTAACTCACTACTCTATTCTGGATGGTAACTCACTACTCTATTCTGGACGGTAACTCACTACTCTATTCCGGATGGAAACCCACCACTCTTTTGGATGGAAACACAACTCTGCTGGATGGAAACTCACCACTCTCTGCTGAATGTGAGACTCAGGTTCGATGGTGATTAGGGTACACCAAACGTAGAGAAGCGATCCGCTGGAACAAGGCACCTAGAAGGAGACAATTCCATGTAATTACAGACCATCACCAATGGAAAAACAGTGAATGATTTAAACGTTGCCTCAGGATTCAAACAAACATACATTCCATTACTGTCACTACTGCAAAACATGCTGCTCTGCCCTTGAGCAAGGCACTTAACCCTAATTAAGGTAGATTTGCGGTCAATAATTGCTGATTGTCGATCGTGGTCAGAGGGTATCTCAGGAGAGTTGGGATATGTCAAAAAGAAACATCCACATGTGGTAATGGGGTTAGAGGAATCCGCAACACCTAAACCCCTCAAATTTCAAAGGTCATGAAGGTCAGAGTTCACTTAATGAACCGCCACCTGGGATAAACATGTTTGCGTCCTTCTGCGGTAAGCAGGGGTGTAACCGTGCCCGAACGTACTGTCTGACCAACTAACCCCACTGAGTCACAGCAACTTTATATCCACACTAAAACACATGATCAGATTCTGGGCCCCGGTCTGGCCTCTTGGGGTTTTCTCAAGCCCGTAAAAGGGAATCCACCCAAAGCTCCAGTACTCCAACACCATCCAACTGTTAAGTTCTATCACAATTTAACTGTTAGTGGGGCATAATAGCCTACTGAAAGTTGTCAGATGTCAGAACATTTGGAAGCTGAAACTGTCCATTGACCTAAATGGCCCCATTGGCCCTGGTTGAAAGCAGTGTGACATGTAGTGTGTAGAGTGCGATTTAGAACGCAGGCTTAATATACTGGTTCCATTGCCCTCTACCCCATCGCCTCGTTAAGACCTCAACATGCCAAGGCCTGCTCCAGTGAAACCGAATTTAGAGTCAACTGGGGACTTCATTTACTGGGGACAAAACACCAGGCATTAACACAATCACCGACATTCGGTTCCGCTCTGACACCATCCTCAGGTCCTACCGGCTAACGGACTAAAAACTAAGGGCGTGAAACACAAGACATTGTCCATCTGCATCCCATGTCAGAGAGACATCGTCTTCATCCAGAGAAAACATTACAGAAAAGATGGAATAATGTCAGAAAGAGGGGACGAGAAAGAAAGTTAATAAATGCTATTCACAAAGGTATTACACATCAAATCACAATATACTGAGCCCACAAACAGCACCCTATCCCCTGACTAGAGCACTCCTTTAAACCAGGGCCCATATGGAATAGGGTGCCATTTAGGAGGTTTTATAATCTACTGACGAAAGAGTGCTGGGTCGGATTAGTGAGGATTGGTTGTGTTGCAAAGATAAAAACTGTAATATACAAATGATTTACTGTGTTCATGCTAACATTGAGAGATAGCAGCTGTAATGTTCTAACGATTGTTTGTGTTAATGTTCATGCTAACAGAGCGATAACAACTGAGGAGGAATGAGAGATGTTCAAATTATAAGAACAGAAGCCACAGGAGCAGCCTGCCACTACATTTCAGGCTAGGGGAAACCCTGGAGAACAGTCATCTATATGAAACAGGCTAGGGGGAACACTGGAAAAGTCAGCTATATGAAACAGGCTAGGGGGAACCCTGGAGAACAACCAGCTATATGAAACAGGCAAGGGGGAACCCTGGAGAACAGACAGCTACATGAAACAGGCAAGGGGGAACCCTGAAGAACAGTCAGCTATATGAAACAGGCTAGGGGAAACCCTGGAGAACAGGCAGCGATATGAAACAGGCTAGGGGAAACCCTGGAGAACAGCCGGCGATATGAAACAGGCTAGGGGAAACCCTGGAGAACAGCCATTGATATGAAACAGGCTAGGGGAAACCCTGGAGAACAGCCAGCTGTATGAAACAGGCTAGGGGAAACCCTGGAGAACAGCCAGATATATGAAACAGGCTAGGGGAAACCCTGGAGAACAGCCAGCTATATGAAACAGGCTAGGGGAAACTCTGGAGAACAGTCAGCCATATGAAACAGGCTAGGGGAAACCCTGGAGAACAGTCGGCCATATGAAACAGGCTAGGGGAAACCCTGGAGAACAACCAGCCATATGAAA
The DNA here is from genome assembly GCA_016801105.1 of Esox niger. Lineage (NCBI taxonomy): Eukaryota > Metazoa > Chordata > Actinopteri > Esociformes > Esocidae > Esox > Esox niger. The sequence continues at coordinate 3,052 of JACXGJ010015737.1, read as the reverse complement.
CAGGCTAGGGGAAACCCTAGAGAACAGCCAGCTCTATGAAACAGGCTAGGGGAAACCCTGGAGAACAGCCAGCTGTATGAAACAGGCTAGGGGAAACCCTGGAGAACAGTCGGCCATATGAAACAGGGCTGGCTCCATACCTACATGCCTCTTAGCTGTTCTTATGTCTTTTGTTATGAAACTTTGTAAACTGTAGTTTTTCTGCATTGTTAGAAGAACGTATAAACTGTATAATTGTGTACATCCAGTGGAGGCCTCTGACGGTTGTTGATGACAGACAGATCCAGTAACCCTCACCTGGACCACGGAGCTGCTCAGCCTCTCCTTTTCGCTCCTCTCCAGACGGACGTCCTGCGACCAGTCCTCATCCCCTCGGGCTCGGACGCAGAGCTCGGTCATCTCGGGGTCCTCCAGGACGTAGGAGGGCAGCTTGCTCCCTGCCTCCAGACAGTCAGAGTGCTCCCGGACCACGGTCTGTCCGTCTGGACCCACGTAGTGCTGGGTTACGCGCAGATCAATGTCCTGACACAGGTAGCTGCACATCACCTGGCGCCCACAGATGACGATCTGGAGGGCGGAGTGGAACAGGGTCACGACGGGGTCAAACAACTCCTGACTGCTCTGATTGGGTCACGGCTTGATTACGGTATTCTGTGGTAATGTAGGCCTGTACATCTAACTGCCAGAGAGAGCAGAGCAGAGAACAGAATCTCCTGGCATTCAGATGTTTTTTATTCCCCTCTGTTTCTCCCATCCACAGAACGCCACAACGGCCTATCAAGTTGTACCCTATCCCCCATGGCGCTGGTCTGAACTAGTGCACTACACAGGGAATAGGGTGCCAATTTGGGATGCAGACCAGATCTCTCTCCGGCTGCTGTCCAGCTCCAGTCACCAGGAAACCCTCATCTGGAACTGACACGTCCAATGGAGCTCACAACCGACTGTTTCCACCACCCAGTTTGTTTTTGTGTGTTTGTGGGTGTATTTGTGTGTTTGGTGGGCGGCGGTGGTGGTGTTGATAATGATGATGGGGAGAAGGGGTTGGTCTCTAAAGACAGACTTCTCCTGCTCATCAATCATTGCTTTATAGGCTTTCTCACAGCCCACAGTCACGTCACCTCGCGCACGCACAAACACACAAAGTCATCACAAACTCTTTCGCGCACAGAACACATGCTCAGTGAGGCAGAGAGCAGGGGCAGTCTGTTGCTGTAGTCACTTGTCACTATGATTGGCTCAGTTTAGACAATTGGATGTGACCAGAACTCGGAGCCAATCACTGAAGCCAATGCGAACAAGATGTGGGAGTGGACAGAAAGGAATGCAGCCTCTCTGTTTGGTCGCCGGGCTAGAGGGAGAAACGTCTGACACCTGACAATGTTTACATAACAAAGTGTCCCCGCATTTCAGAGACGGCATCTCCAGTTCCGGGAACAAAACATTTGGTGTCTTTGGAGCGACTCAAACACGGTTTGGTAGACACGGTGCTTAAGGTACTGATCTATACGTTTTTGTTAACACAGATAAGTCTCATTTAAACAAAAGTCCTCTTCGGTTTTCTTTGGGGGGGAGACGGCAGCTAACATGGCCAATGTCTTTCACGACCGATGCGAATCTAAACCATGATGTGGTTGTCAGACCAGCAGACGCTACGGATTCACCACAGATTCAATGGGACTAATGTAAACATGGTAGCTGTGAAGCAGCACTTCGCCATGGAGGGCAAAACATTTCCAGACTGTGAGTTTTCTTATCGAGGTAAAAGGACCCCAACGGTCCGGACCCTTGATACGGAAAACGGACCGCCCTCGTCTGCTAGGAAGAAGGCCCACGAATATCTAAGTGTAATTAGCATTAAGTCTCAACAGGAAGTGAGGTGTGTGGGCCCGCCCCTGTGTACCTAACCTTAACCCTGTCATGTCTCTAATTGGTCACTGAATGGTATAAGGTACCTGTTTCTGGACGCCGTTGAGCTGCAACACCTTGATGATGAGAGAGGCGGTACGCCCTTTATATTGGATTGTTCTCAGCAAGGTGCCCACGTTATCCACGCTGAAGGCCTCCGACCAACGCCAGTTACCCCAGCCTTCGATACAGACATGCAGCAGCTGTGGAGCAGAGGACGAGAGGGGGAGGGAGAGGGGGGGTAGAAGGGAGAGTGGAGGACAGAAGAGAGGAGAGTGAGGAGATAGACATGAAGTTGTACAGTTGTACAGCCTGAATCGATATTGTATTTATGCCATTGCGGAAGCCAAGTAAACAGAATGGCTTTTGTTTAGAGATCCGTTGAGGAAAAATCTGGCTATTTACTCAGTTGAATGTGTTCTGAAGACGCGTGTTGTTGATAGTCTGGTTGGCAGGAGAACATGTCCTGGAGGTCTTTGGTGTTGATAGGCTTGCTGACACGAGAACATTTTCTTAAGGTCTCTGGTGATTATAGTCTAGCTTTATCTAAATGATGATTGAAATTAATTTCTGCATCTAATGTACTATGGAATATCTTTGTATAACCATAGCTTGACTGTGTAAAGACCTTGAAGGTATATGGTCTTGAATTATGCCCGGAAAACCGTGAGGTCATTTAAAACAGCTTTTTCTCAGCCGGATCAGTCTTTTTCAAACAACCGGCCGGATCACGAACTCACCAAACACCAAACAGGAGCTAGAACTATAGATATGTAGAAGAGTCTGAACAGTACAACACAAACCCTCCAGGCCTCCACGGTACAAACTTCTGACCTCTCACCGCGGTCAGCACTCCTGGTGGGTCGAGGTTTCTGCCAGCGGTACAGAAAATAAAGCCAAGAGCAACTGACAGGTAAGAGATGGAGACGGGGGTTGAATTCGCCTCCGCCTCCCTAAGGAGCTGCGTTAGAAAGAGTGAAAAGTGTTTTGAAGATTTACACTTGGGTCATTCCCTAAATGTGCTGAACATTTACCCAATCTGTAAAGAAAAACAAATTAGCTGTGAGGTCAGGCAGCGTCTGAGAGGGATTTGGTCAGGGCCATGACACACACACACACACACACACACACACACACACACACA
>JACXGJ010015736.1:0-13122 GCA_016801105.1 Esox niger | reverse complement strand
TATATATATATATATATATATATATATATATAAAAACAGGATATGTTTATGGATAGAATGTATCATACTGTCAGAGCTATAGCTATGTCATATTGTCTGTGTGTGTGTATGCCAGGTACCTCCCTGACGTGACAGGCGATGGTCTGGTCAGTCAGATTAATAACCCAGAGGTGGAGGTGGACATCGCCAAACCCGACGTAAGAACCAGACAGCTCATTATGGAGCTCAGAGTGGCCACCAACCGACTGAAACAAGCGCAGGCCGGACAGGACACTGATTTTGTGGACAGTAAGTTACTCTTCATCTGTCTCTTACTAACCCTTTCTTGCCTTTCTAATTTGACTGTGTCTTCCTATTTCTGTGTTCTTCTCCATTCTCATTTCTCATAAATATTTGTCATATTTGGTATGATAACATGGGTGTCATGTGGCATAGCGGTTTGACCTGGGATTCCAAACCTAGGAGTGAGACCCCAGGATGGTGCATATGTGATATGAGGGGGACGTTACCTGGTTTTAGGGGTAAAATAAAAGGGTTAGTCATAAGGAACACATTCACAATTTTAATGTTATTAATTTAATAGGATTACACTTTATTTTGAGAGCACCAATTTCCATCTGTAGATGTTCAGTTGTTAGCAATATTACCATCAATATTACCATCAACATATGTTCTACTATATGTTGATAAGAAACTGTTTGCTAAGGCTAGGGTTAGAGTTGGGTTTAGACTAAGGTTTAGGGTTAGGATAAAGATTAGGGTAAGTAGATATTTAAAAAGAAACTAAAATGTTACTAAACTAGTAATGTATAATGCATCTACAGACATACGTTTGGCATATAGTGTTACCTTTAATAGGACCTTAGAATTTACTTAATGTATCAAACGCAAAATAAAATGCCCTGTGAGAAAAAGGTTGAGAACCCCTGGTAACAGCTTATGACCAGTAACTGAAACATTGCTACATGTTGAACTGGAAATAATTTTTAGAACAACACTTTTAATATTTATTTCGTCTGGAACCCAGTTTCTGGAGGGGTTGTGTTAAAAGTTGAAGACACTTTTTAATTGGACCTTATATTCAGCTAACAACTAAGTGACTTTTGTCTTTAATCTCAGTCTTTCCTTTTCCCTCCCATAGGAGGTAAAGATCAGTGGGACAGGACCTGTGGCTTATTCATCTAGTGGGCTTTGAGGGAGAGTATTTATTTAGTGTGCAATTGGTATGTTAATTCTGAGTCTCTCTCTGCAGGTGAAGTTGAAGAGGGTAGTGGATCGGGTGGTGGTGATGGAGCAGAGCGGTTCAGCGAAGATTGGCCGGGTTACGGGCCCAACAGTAAGCCCCCACGTAACCCCCAGACACCAATTAAGCCCACTCGGGTCAGAGACCGACCGACCGGATCCAAAAGGAACAAGGCGCGGTCTAGCTCTGCGGTCACCCAACCAGACCTTACTCTTGCAATTTTGTTTTGGTTATCAGTTATGGTCACTGTTTCCCCCATGTGGAGATAGCCTGTTACTGCAGCCTAAAGCTCAGGGTCGTGTTCATTAAGGCATGTGTTTTAAGACACGTTGAAGCGCGAACTCTAGGGACTCCACATAGTCATCCTTGTTTCAGGCATTTGCTACCGGTTGGTGCCTATTGAACACGATCCAGCAGAGTTTGGGTTGTTATGGTTGAGTCTAAGGGATTTTGAGTTTCTATTTGATTATGCGCACACTGATATTGGAGTTGTTTGGTTATTTTTGAGGACAGTAAGAGAAGTTATATCTAAAATGTGGTAGAATCAAGCACAAAATTCACAATACAATTCTTGTGGAAAATGTATTCAAAGGAAGACCACAGATGTTCCATGATTGACTCTCCCATAGAAATAACCTGGCACTTTTCCAATTAAAATCAACCCAGCCAGACCACACAAACTCTCCAAACAGACCTTGATATGTGATCAACAATATTCAATCCCATAAAAAAATCTCTTTTTTGGGCCTTCTATTAAGCTCAACTGATAACCAATTGTCCCCAATCAGCAATACATTTTGAACATAATTGTTCAGTGTTAAAACATCTACATCCAAATGAGTATTTCATAATGACAGTTGCATTGATTTAAATGGTTAACCTTAAGGCCATTCTAGGGTCTTATGTGCAATGTGCCTGGTACAGGCCACCATTTTAATGGGCCGGCTCTGACATATGATTCTAATTTATTGATGCCTTTAATTTATTTGGAATTTGTTTGATTTTATTGTATTTATTGATGTAAAGCTTTGTTTGATGTCAGGAATTAATCGAACGTGTTATCTTCTGAAGGCAGTATTTCAGTGTAGTGGGAAGTCTTGGGTTAGTTTACATTATTTCCAATAATGGGTAAGGTTAGGGGTTGGGAATGGGAAGCTGATCCTAGATCTTCACCAAGGTAAACTTTCTTAAAACTGGTCCTGGAGGTTTTCAATGGTTCTCGATTTCTATTGAGTTGTGCCCCTTGGATGACAACAACATTGTTGACATGTCGATTGAAGTTTTAATGTTCCCCAGTAATTGGTTCCTTGTTATATCAAATCATCTGATGATATTTGCGAACCACTGGACTAGGACAGTGTCACAATTTATCTATCTAGAGTATTTTCTACCTCTTTGAAAATGGATGCTTTCATGTACTAACTAATTGGATCGGTTCAAACATGGCTGGAAGAAGTTTCCGCCAGTTTAAACGTGTGAGTGCGCACTTTGGGAGAAGGATAGACAAATGGAGCACAACAAATGACAAACATAGTAAGTTTGTCATTTGTACCAGGGCCTTTTAAATTTATATTTAGTTTTTTAGCCTTCTTGGAGACATTTTCAGCTTTTAGTGTAGAAGCATGATCCAGACAGTTGTTTTAGTCAAAGTTCCACTTTCACGGTTTTACTGTTTAGTTGCATGCTCTGGCCAAATATTGGAGTGGTCGGACTCAATCCAAAACGTGTATCTCCACATATAATTCTAAAGATAACATTTTCTTCCATGAGCCTTCTTATACATTTGACATCCCTTTTTAATTACAATCATCACTAGTTGTGCATTTTAAGAAAACAGACTAGCTTCATTTGTGGTATGTTGATAAAATGGAGTAGGCATGTCCTCTCTTGCTTGTTTACACAGGCTACGTGGCTACACATACTGAAATACAGGTGTAGTGTTAGAAAGTGATGTCAACACTGTATAATATCTTTGAAAAACAAGCTATGTGGAATTTTGGACGTGTGTGTGGCTATGTGAGATTTACAGTTTATTGATTCAGGCAAAGGGCATAGAGAAAACGGCAAAGATGGTTCATGATGATACAGTGATAAAAAAAAAGCTGAAGAAATCAGGTCTAATATGCTAACAAATGAAAAAATCCCTTTAAGGTTTTAGGACCAGTGGTTTTATATTATTTAGTGTAAGTTTAATTTTCCAAAAAGGAATGGGGTGTCGCTCTTAGTCTTTCCACTTTTTTCCACTTAAAAGCAGCATGAAAATGAAAGGAATGACAAATTCATCAAATATGAAAGCCAGGAGAATGAGTGCTAAAAATGTGAATGAGCGGGTGATATGAGTTTAAATGAAGATGTTGGGAATGTTGTTCCGGTTAAGTGAAGTTAATTGTATCTCCGGGGTAATTAACCTTTTCTCACATAAACTGCTAACAAAAAGGGTTGAGAATGAATGTGAATGACCGGAAAATTCACTGGTACGAGTAGTGATGGCCATACGAGGCTCTTTACTATTCTTCTAGCAGCAAGATGTTATGCAAGCAGTACTAACTCAGATTTTCTTTGTCAAAGTAAAAGCAGCCATTGAAGTATATAAGGCAATACAGTTAACAAACTTGTCTGTACATTTTATGTTAAATGTTGGTTCCAGTATTGTTCTTGTTTGTTCTTTACAGAGTAGATTGTTAACTATATTGCTTTAGAAATTTCAATGATGTCTTTTATTTTGATAGAGAATCTGAATGCTGCCACCATAATATCCTGCTGCTAAAATAAGACTAATGAAGCCTTGTTTGGCCATCACTAGGTACGAGGACCCAAAAAGTTAAAAACATTAGCCAAGGATATCCTAGTTTCCCAAGCATAGAGCAAATCCTTTGAACAAGTTATATATAATTATAATACATTAATTATAAAAAAGTGGGAAAGTGTATTGAAAATATACAGGACAAAAGAGTATGGAGACATGTAAGGATGGTAAACACAAGAAGAATGTATTGTGAATGTTCAAGCACATTTTCTGTTGAAGGACAAATTGCGGCATCCTTTGTTTGAGGGAACTGTATGTGTTAAGGTTCTTCTTAGCCTCCTACATTAGTATTTTGTCAGAGGGATGATGTACGCTTGGCAGGTTAAAATATTGTATTTTTATTTAATGAAGCACCATTTTTAAATTTTGATAATCATACGTGCTCTTGTCTATCAATATGCACCATTCATATAAATGGTTATTGACAGACAATTCTTTTAATTCAAAGAGCTTTTGGTAAATATTCTGATAGCAAATGGTGGCTGTGTGGGGTAAAAATATAAAAATAGTTTAATGTATGAAATCTGTTCCTGCATTCCCATTAATTGAAAACTTTATTATCTGTGTAAACTAATCAGTGTTTTAATTTGTCCCGTTCTTGTATATTAACATTTTAAGATTTGTTGGGGTACATTTGCAGTGTACACTATTTGTATTATTATATGTATATTCTGACCCACTAACCATCTGCTCTGACAAAAATTGTCCCACTGCTGAATTTATTTGCCATTTCCTACACTATAACCAATCTCATATAAAAAAATTTCACATTCACATTCCATTAATGTTAATTGATGGCACAACCTTTTTTAAATTGTACCAATTTTTTGGAAACGGATTTCCCTGTTTAATAAAAAAAACTGCCCAAAATTGATTAGCCGGTATCTGGTAACTTTATTCTAGGTAACAGCTGTGGTTGTGTTCATGTTTGTACAACATCAATACACCCATTTGCAGATTCTGCTAGCGTTGAAATTTAAGTTGCAGGTTTTGCTAGCAACCTCATCCTCTGAGGTTGCGTTTGCCACATTCTCGATAGAACCCACCCAGAGTTTCTGTGTAGTGAGCGTGCATGTAAATGTAGCGTAATGTAAATAAGCCCAAGCATAAATCTATCAAGCGTTGTATTCTATGTCAATGTAAACAAGCCCATGCATTTCTGGTTAGAATGATGGCTAAGTGGTCACATCTATTTGTAAGTCACAGATTTTTTACCAAACACCACAACATCTCCACAACATCTTTCCTTTTGTGTACCTTTTTACAAAACAATTTATACAACACCTTTCACTAATAATATCCTAAAAACCTTGTCTTAGATACAAGAAAGCCACGAATGTGCTGACTTTACCGGGTGACATAGAACCTGGGAAAGTAGCAGAAACGTCGGTCAAAGGCTAAATGTAAGACTTGTGGGTGATTTACACTGATGTTAGGTGCTGAAAGAATTAAAGAAACTCCCACCCAAGCATCCCATCTAAATCATCTGTCCACACTGAATCCCACTTGAAACAAACCTGTGATCACTGCATAAAGTAGTACATCTGGTTCAGGCCAAAGTCCCATAGGCTCGCAGAATACCCCTTGCAGAATTGTTAGAAAATATAGAGAAGTAACCTCAACTTTTCACTGTGCATTTTACATGCATTGTGCCAGTCTGTTTTTGTAAAGAGCCTCTCTGTTGTATTTGGGTCTGAGTCTTGCCATTTTATCCTTATATTGAATGTCATATTTGCTCTGCTAATCTAAAAGTGGAGCTCAATGGATAAGTCTGCATGTTCCTATCCCCAGTGGATGCAATGTAACACTGTTGCGCAAAACGCTGTTACACTAACATTAGATTTAGACTCATTTTCACTTCCTGGAATACTATAGTGACTACGGGACAGTTGTGGACTTTTTCCTCCATTGGATGATGGGTGCCATCTTCCTGGCACAGAAAAAGCTGAACAATTGATCGGTCACATTCTTTCACCTTCCCTGTGTCCCTTATTTGGTTGTTTCCTCATACCTTGATTTTGCAGTATATAGGTGATGTGCTGGTTGTGTGTGTATTGTGCATTTTGAAATGGTTCAGGCCGATTCACTTTCTCCACTTTTTGTTGTTATAGAATGAATTTTTCATTCGTTAACAAAATTGCTGTCAATCTACACATTATACCCCATAACTACAAGGCAAAATAAATTTGTGCCAATGCCAATCTATTTATAAGAACAAAACAGAAATATTCCATGCAAGCCTGGATTTGGGCAGTTTCTCTCATTCAACTTTGCCTATCCTCACAGATCTTCACAGACTTCCCCACAGATGTTGTGGGGACACAGCTGTTTGCTATTCTTAATCATATCTAATCAATTGAATTTTCCACAGATGGACTTTGATCAAGTTCTAGAGATGTCTCAAGGAGGAACAAAATACAGTAGCCTTTTTTTGTGGCCAGCCAAAGGCACACCTGTGTAATACTAATGCTGTCTGATCAGCATCTTTATATGCCACACCTGTGAGGTGGATGGATTAACTCGGCAAAGGAGAAGTGATCACTAACACAGATTTAGGGTGAACAATTTGTGAAAAATATTTGAGAGAAATAAGCCTTTTGTGTACATATAGAAAGTCTCAGCTCATGATAAATGGGGGCAAAAACAAGTGTTGCATTTATTATTTTGATCAGTGTATATTGATGGCAAAATACATACAGCTCTGGAAAAAAAAATGTTACCACTGCAAAATTATCAGTTTCTCTATTTTTTTCTCTTAGGTATGAGTTTGAGTAAAATTTATATTTTTGTTTTATTCTATAAACTATTGACAACATTACTCCCAAATTCCAAATAAAAATAGTATTTCCAGCGTTGATAAAACATCCCCAGATCATCACCGATCCTCCACCATAATTGACAGTGGGTGCGAGACATTGTGGCTTGTAGGCCTCTCCAGGTCTCTGTCTAACCATTAGACAACCAGGGGTTGGGCAAAGTTGAAAATGTAAATAGTCAGATAAGACTATCATTCCTTTACGGTCCAATCCTTATGGTCTTTCGAAAACTTCAGCCTGGCTCTTTGCCTCTCGTTGAGGGAGGGCTTTTTTCTAGGTTTGCACATATTCAGCCCTGCCCTTTGGAGCCTGTTTGGAATCATTCTCGTCGTGCACTTCACCCAAGCTGCTGTTTGCCATTCTTTTTGTAGGTCACTTAATGTCGTCCTACAGTTGTTGAGTGAAATTTGAATGGAGTTGATGGTCATCACGGTCAGTGGACTGTCGTTTTCACGCTCTACCAGTCTGTAGCTTTGTTGTCCCCAATGTCTCTTGCTTGGCCTTGTTCTTATTCATTGACATTTTCAGGATGGAAGCAACCTGACGCTCACTGTATACTTCTGCCAGTAAAGCCAGAATTGAAGCCTTCTTTTCCTCACTCAAAAACTCTTGTCATGCTGAATAATATTTTTTTTATTCAAATTACTTTTGAGGTACTACTTGCACTTTTTTGCCATCTGGCTGGTGGATTGCAAGAGGATAGTGATGACCACAGCAGTGGTTTCTTTGCTTTTCCTCATTAAATTAGATTTGTTTCAGGTAATCACCTAATCAATACCTCATTAAGTAAAATAAGGTGTGTCTGTTTTGGAATTTAACAGACACTAGAATGGAATGGCTGCTATACATGTAGAGATGCTGATTTAAGAAACATTTGGAGTGTAAGTGAGCTCCTGGACAGTTTGTGGCGCTACTTGGAGGTGTCAGATTCACCTATACATAACGCTCCAGAAGTTCTCAATTGCATTTAGGTGTGGGGAACATCAATGGCATCAATGCCTTCGTCATCCAGGAATTGCTTACACACTCTGGCCACATGAGGTCAGACATTGTCCTGCACCAGGAAAAACCCAGGGCCCCCTGCACCAGCGTAAGGTCTGACGATGGGTCTGAGGATTTCATCCTGGTACAGAACAGCAGTCAGGGTACCATTGGCTAGCACGTGGAGACCCTCCGAAGATGCCTCCCCAGATGATCACTGACCGCCACCAAACCGGTCATGCTGGATGCTGTCTCCAGACTCTGGCAGTGCTCCTTCTGTTCCTCATTGCACAAACGAGCAGACACTGGTCCTGCTGCTGGGTTGATGCACTTCTATTGCCCTGTCCAGCTCGTGTAACAGCCCGTCTCCTGGTATCTCATCTAGGCGTTTCAGACTGTACTGGGAGACACAACAAATCTTCTTGCGACGGCATGTATGGATGTGCCATCCTGGAGGAGCTGGACTACCTGTGTATCTTGAACAAATTCCTTGTTTGTTGTGAAACTGTGGAAGATGGAAAATGTTTGCGATTTATTCAAATAAAGAACTTCTCAGTCGTTCGTATAACAGTTGATTATTTCATGTTTAATTATGTGGATCCACAGGAACAGCCATCACAACATTACAAAACATGAACAGGGTAATTCCATGACAGACTGCTCTGCATTACATTATGGCTTTCTCCTCTTTATACCCTCCCTCGTCAGCGCCTGCAAATATTATCTCTTATGCTATAACATACATACAAAACAAGTCGTCATACTAATCGTAAAACAAGATAGAACTCTACATTGTCATGGTAACTTCAGTCCTCCTGCTATACAATTTGCCCCTATTGTAAGCCCTTGGATCCCCAGGGTCAGATACTCTGCCTTCCTGTCTGAGATATTATTGCAATTTAGGTGTACCAAGGTGGTCGGGCACATTGTCGTATCCTACCGCTAAGGTCCCTATTAGGTCTATCCTTCCCCCCTTGGACTTTGTGTTCCCCAATATGTGTTGCTGGAGTGTGTGGTGAAAGTGTTAAGGTGCAGTGTGGGTGCAGTTGTGTGGTGACATCTGATCCCTTTGATCGTTCGGTTTGGCCGTCAGAGTCAAGTCTCCAGGCCCACCCTAGGCAGTCCCTGTGGATTCTAGACTCCACAGAAATCACCAGTAGGCTGACCAGGATCGCAGCTATCATACCGAGGCAGCATGAGGTCACCGGCTCTCCCTGCTCTTTAATTGATTGATTGATTTGCCAGCTTTGTCCTTTGAGCCCATGCTGGACTCCTGATGCCTGTCCTCATGTACTTGAGTGTTGTGGTCCGGTCAGCAGTGGCTGGCATGGATCCATGTGCTCTTTCCTAAGATGTTGAGCTGTCCAACTGCTGAGACCTATTGTCAATCAGTTGTTGCTTGCTTCGCAGAAGGAAGATCAGTTATCTTTAACGCTGGTTTCCTTGTTGGCGGGATTTGTTTGGGCTTTTGGAGGAATGGGGACTCCCACGGAGTCTCTGCATTTTGTCCTAGTAGACTTTTTGTTTCAGCCATTCTATGTATCTTCAACCATCCTGATTTTAACTTTTACTTGCATTGAATTTTAATTTAGCTAGTATGTTCTAGTTACAAGTTTTGACTTCCCGCTCCATTTTACTTGATATAGAGCAACCTCTATCCCAACACATGTCAAAGTCAGAATTTTATTGTGAAGTTACTCCCCAGTTCTCTCCCTTTACCTGGCACATAGTCCTATTGTTGTCCTCGTCCATTGACTTTGACCCAAAAGGCCTCTTTGCCTCTGCCTTGATGCTGTACACAGTCTCATCTTCTTCTGTAGTAAGCGACTCTGTGCCTCAGATCTGATGCTGTTGGGTAAAAGACTCAAGGTTCAATATCTTGTCGTGTTTGTACTGTCTCACTGTTGGAGATGTGTTCCAGACAAAACAAGGTGGTTGGGCCTTCCTGTCACAGTGCTGGTGGCAGGGCACAAACGCAGAGGCAGACGGGAAATGGTAATCCATGTTTAATGATGAAAGAAAACAAAACAAACTTACATCAGCTCCAGTGACTGGGTAGCGTGGCATAAAGCAGACAAACCAAAATAATCCACACCCTGTGTGGGCAAACACTCCCTATAAATGGGTTCCCCAATTGGAAGCAACAATCTACACCTGCCTCCAATTGGGGAAACCCAACCCCATAGAGATGCCCAGAGGCATCTATCTTTGTTCCGTCCTGACTATGGCCCAAGCCCAGTGCAAAGATGGCTTTCAATTTCCCAAACAAAAATGATATACCAGAAATCTGTTTCTGGCACTCAAAAGGTGTCAAAGGGAAAAGTTGCAGGAGGTTTCACTTCACATGATTGTTCCCAATTCGTCTCCATGTATTGAGCTAGAGGCCTGCCACACCGTCTAAATAGGAGAAAAGGACAAGACAGAACACTGCATCAGTTATATTATTCTCATGGGCCCCAGCAAAACAAACTACACTAAAAATTACATTGAACAATTAAAGGGATGGTGGGATCGTTACTTAAATGTCAGAAACAAAAATGTTTCAGTCTTGTGAAAAGAAATTGGAAGTGTAGTGAATTTGGTTGTTTGTTCTATTAAGTTGTTTATATTTGTTCCAAAGATATTGTTCACTGGCCAGTAGGTTCTAAATCGAAAGGTTAGTAAAGACTGATATGTTGGCGTTATAGTGGTAGTGTTTTACAAAGCACTATTTCACAGATATTTCAAATAAGCCGAAATAAAACCCCAAAATGTCCCTGAAGTAGAATAACAATGAACAAAAATAAATAATAGGGCTTCGCTGGATTATTGCTAAGACCCAAACATGAAATTCAATTATAAAACGAGTAAAATTAAAGTAAATGAAAATACAACTCCCTTCTGCTCCCTGATCTCCTCATGTCCTGGTGAAAGACTCCTGACTGGTGTAGTCATGGATGTTGATGCCACGTTGTGTTGCTTGGTCCTCTCCATTCCTCCAACCTTCCTAGTTGTGAAAAACTACAGGGGTTTAAAGACCGATCCTAATCTTTCGTGCCTTGTGGTTTAATGTTGTCAGCCATTCTAGGCTGTTTGTACTGTACCTCCCTGTGACCCCAAAGTCCCAAAGTCAAGTGTTCTTTTTCCTATGAGCCAGTCCAGATGGTTACCTCACCTTTATACAGCTCAGCTCCTCATGCTGTGAGGGTTGCTAGTAATGGTCCAGACTTGGACTGTCTGTTGTACATGACAGTCTGTCCTCCACCTCTCCTTGGTTTTGGTGAAGCGGGAACCATCAGTGTCCTGGCTGGCTCACCACTCTTACTGAGCCCAAGTCAGTCTCATAGGTCTGGGTTTGGGAATGATCTGGGTCACTGGACAAGGTGTATCAGGTCTATCAGTGATTCAGGATTCAGGACTCCTAATTTGTGGGAAACAAAAATGGAATCTCGGACAATACAAAGTTTCTTAACTCGGGTGTGTGTATTTAACTAACTCCCTTAAACCCCAATCATGTATCTGTCATTTCTTAATTGCATGTCTTCCACCCCCCACTTTAATTTATTTTTCAAACAGATTAACATGGCACAGTTTGTAACAACTAGGAATTAAGAACTAGGAATAAAAAAATGCCAAATGGGCTACAAAATGCCAAATGGGCCTTGAATAAGGCAGGCTGATTAAAATTAAGACTTGTGTATTTGTCTTCCCTTCATATTAGCAGTCTCTAAGGCAACATTTACTCCAAAAGTATATTAAGACAGAAACAGAATGTACTTCATAATGACAAAAATAAAAAGGTTCATAGGCCTGAATTCTGGCTCCCCTGCTCTTACAGTCTAAGTGTTTACTGTTATGAGCTTCATTAGTCCCTCCCAGCCCTCTGTCTAAAACAGAGACCTGAATGTGTAAATAAAATACACTCTGTAAGAAGAAAAATAAACAGAGGCCAAAACAGAGGAAAAGAAGGAGATTAATTATTTTGCTCCTTGACCTGCTTTATACTTCTCCTAATACAAACAGCCAATAAGGATGGGTCACCCAAATAAATTCCTCACAAATGCTAAATTTGATCATAGAACTGTAAGTCTGCATTTTACTCCATCTTTCAGATAACAAAGTCCCTCTCCCCCTTTTCTTACCCTATCCAACTAATGTCCTTGGACACCACTCTCTCAACACTGAGGGGAGACAGATATTGTTACTATTGTGACGACTACGCCATCTACTGCCCATCCTCCCCCTGCAGGAGGCGGGCTTCGGCGTTCGACGTCACCGGCCTTCTGACACCATCGCCCATCTCATCAACTCATCACACCTGTTGTCTCGTCTAGCGCAGCTGATCATCATTAAGTCATTCCCCTCAGTATATATGTTCCCTCTGCTCCCTTTGTCTTTGTGTGTTATTGTCTCGACTCAGAGCATATGTCAGCTCCATTAAATGTCCTCAAACTTACCGGCTCCGAAGTCCGCTTCATCTCTTCTGTCATCCGAAAATGCTGACAACTATACACAGAACTTTGCATTTACCATGAAAAAACAGGGGTTTAACTTAACAGCATTCGTGAGGATGTTGAATTTAACAACTAATGTAATATTAGGGTCATGGGAAGGTTATCACCATTGTAACAATGTATACTTAAACCTATAAGGACGGCTGTCCTTGCTTTTAGAGAGTTAAACCGAATGCATGGATCGATTGTGGCGAAACAAATATGGTTAAAATAGAGAAATTGACCATCTCAGTAGTGCCTCCAACACTGGATTGATAAGGACCTCACCACCGAAATAACCTCATACTGCTTCTTAAGACCAATCATGAGGGCTGTTTGCTCCTATAAGACTATCCGTTCGTTCTAACAGTGCTTTGTCACTTTTTATGGGCCAGGAAACCAGCTAACCCCTCTCCCTTTCTCATAACCAGTCCGGCGTGTTGGTGCCATGTGCCCTGGTGAAAACAGGTTGGGACAAACTTGTCAAACATAGGGTCTTCCAATTAAAACTTTGTCTTCGATTTTATTAGCCTCTTTTGTATGTGGTATGTCAGTGCAGGTGTGGGTGTATCATATCAGGAGGTCTGTGTGGATACTACAGATGCTGTTTATTCATCTGAGATTTAATAACATAAAATTGCATGGGCTGTTTTATAAAAATAACCTTTTTTAACTTTGGTGATAAAGATGTAGAACATAGTTTCATATAGAGAAGTAGAATATACGAGAGGAATTTTCAACAAATCAACGGAGAGAGGGATCTAGAATAAAGCCACCACCTCCCAACACGGAAAACAAATACAC
>JACXGJ010015735.1:0-13164 GCA_016801105.1 Esox niger | reverse complement strand
ATGTGTGTTCTCCGTGAGGATGTGTGTTCTCTGTCAGGATGTGTGTTCTCCGTGAGGATGTGTGTTCTCTTTCAAACTGCCCACAAGCCACAACAAGGGAGTCGGATGAAAGTTGTCAACACGTCCATAATGGAGGTTTTAGGCAGGACTAATATGGCTGAAAACCAGGAAGCGGAGTCCTGACAAACATACTTTTGGATTCAGTGAATGACTTGTCTGTTTTTGTTAAATTATTTATTTGCTTTTAGAGCGGCTTTCATCTGGAATAACATAATCCCTTAACTCATGAATCAATTCATAGTCTGTCCTTGAGAGCTCCCATTTATCAACTCTTCTTCAGTAGCTCTACTATGTAGACCTCCTGAACTCTCATTTTCTGTATCAGAGAAATCTATCTAAAATGATTTTAACATTTTAACAGTGTACTAACAATTATATGCCCTGTCGTGGGAAATATAAACAGTCTACATGAAAGGACACACATGACTGCTTGTAATCATCTGGGTTTAATCTTTGTCCTGGAAACCATCTCTCTGAGGGATGGTTTCCAGGACAAAGATTAAGTTAAGTCGCATGTACTGAAAAAACAACATTCTCAATGGAGAATTTCTTTTGTGAGGGCTTTTTAGTCCAGTGCTAACTTTGGCTAACATTCTCGTCCTTGCACTATGGTTTGTTAGCTAAAGAGGTTGGTAGCCAGGCTAGGTTTAATCAATGTCTAGGGAATTAACCCACAGATAATTAACAAATCCTATTCATGACGATGACAGTTGACTTAAAGCCTATGTCACCATGCTATGTGCTGGTCGGTGCACCTATAAAGTGTTTCTGCTTCAGTTTTGGCCTAATGGACCATTCATAAGTGTTCTCCAGAGCCCAGGTACTGTGCAATATACCACCCATAATCAAGGAAGCAATCCATCAATATGGCTGCATTAGAGAGACACATTAACTCACACACAAGAAGACAAATTGGCCTGGTAGCCTACTGCTCCATCAACAAATATTGTATCCTGCACAGACCCAACATCTCAGTCGCTTTACTTAATTCTAAATAGGCATGAATGGCACCATTTGGGGCACAAACTACATCGATCCATTATCCGTGCTGAAAGACAACTGGTTGTTTAGGTCACAAAGCCATGGTTTTCCTAGTGACGGTAGTTATGTTGGAGTTATGGGAGAGTTTCACCTTTACAGTTGGGTGGACCAAGGACCAGGTGAGTGAATGTCGCAGGACATACCAGAAACCTGCTGTTCCACACAGGTAGCGTAGCTAGGTAGGCCCTTTCAGAATCCTGCACATCTATGGGATTTTCTGAAGAAACCTATTTGTTTCTGTCAAAAGCAGGACTATACCGTTATGCACTTTCTGTGGTTCATACTAAACAAAAAACATGACAATGCAGAATGCAGGAACTGAACAAAGACGGAACCACATTTAAAAAACAACATTTCAATCCATCGCTCTTCTGAGAACTGAAACAAGGCATTATACATTAAGCAAAATATGAACAGTTCAGTGTTGCCTGACAGAAGGAAAGTCGTAAATACATCTAATTGTAGGTGTTTTATCTCTATGACCACGTTAACAGTCAAATACTTTGCCCAAACATATCTTAAGTAGACCCAATCAAGCCATATCCCTTATCCATCCTCTGTACACACAAACACATGATAAACAATTTGAGTGTCTTCGGGCTATTTCTATTTCAACAGACTCGGTTTCTATCAATTCGCCATGTCCCAGGAATGCGATAACGACAGTCTTGTGATCCAGAACGCAGCGGCAGATTGAACAACGCGTCGGCTATCATCCCCGAGTGTTTGTTTGTGCGCGCATCAGGCAGCTGAGACGCACACGCGACCCTGCTAGGAGGAGTCTGTCAGGGAAACGATTTGATTAGCCGCCTCGCGCCACACGGTGCGCTCAGTAGTTTACTAGACCGATCTGCGGGGCTGACGCCGGGTGTTGTTCCCCAGCCAATATTATCTTCCTCTTCACCAGATAGAAGCAGATTAAGTTTCTTCCGCCAGTTCCGCGTTATATTATAATCCAAAAGGCATATACAAGTGAATTGTGGAGAGACTTAATATTAACAACGGTTAAAGTTACGTATGCCAAGATGGAATGCATCGAAAGAACAGTAAGGTCAGATATCTGAGAGTACTGACCAGGATTAACTTACTCTGTTTCTCATAACGGAGAAGCCTTTTGGATTTATGCGACTGTTTGCAGCTTTTACTCGGCGCGAAGTGCCCGGGACACCTGCAGCGGACTTGACCAAAACGGGCAGCTTCTACGCCCTTCTCTGCTGAATAACAACGCGCTCAGAAACGCTTCATGACCCGAATCAATCAGTTTCGAAGTTATCGGAACAGTTGTCAATGGTACCTTCACACAGACGATCCATTTGTTGCCCTTTGCTGTTCAGATTGGTAAATCTCGGACTGCAACGGACAGGCTATGGACAATCAGTTGACACCGCCCCGGGACATCTAGGTGAGCATCACACTGTCTTCCTATCAGTAGTAAGCCAGCAAGTTTATTTATATAGCACAATTCACACATAGAAGCAATATTACACAGTAAACATGTTTTAAATGCAAGCTCCGTGTGGTTACTTGTAAGTTGTTAATTTGCTCAGTAATATTCCCTGTGTGCGGGATTTATTCACTGTACTGTGTTATTGTCAAAGCTTTATGTTTTCGGCTTAATTGTGGTCCTGGTAAAGTGATAAATATTGCGCAATTGGAATGTAAAACATAGTTCTTTAGCGCACGAAATAGGCTACAATGCTATTAGAATGTGTTGTTTCTGTAAATACTGTGGCATTAATGCCAAATCTAGATCCGTCTTATGATTCTAGAAGGGGCAAGAGCCTGTGGAAAATGTCTAGGGAATTGTATGAACTAGTTCTGGTCCAGTGAATATTGCGCGTTACGAGAAAACACACGAACGCCGGAACCTGAGCTGCGTCTTAATACCTTTTGTTTGGCTGTTTTCAGGGACAAAAAAATACAAATGTGAGCAGGCGTCACAGTTTATAGTTGTTAGTTGTTTCAAATTTATTATTCCCAATGTTTAAATATTTTCTTTATATTGTGAACATCATAGATGTGTTTATGTGTTCTTGTGTTTTTGCAGATAGTGGTAGGGTCACGGTTGGCATTTAAATGGTGTCAGCATCGACAGAAAAGTCCCAAAGCTCAACTAAACTCAATAGATGCCCGCCTCAGTCATCTCTCCACAGCACATCTCCGTCCAGTCTTCAGTGCCTGGATTGTAAGAGCTGAAACGGGAGAGAGTGGTGCCTCCAGCTCGGCCCGGTCCAAATTCAAACCCACAGATTCACAGATCATTTTCACTGCACTGACTCACCATGGGCACTGTACTATCCCTGTCGCCTGCATCCAGGAAACATGGCTACTACGACACCCGGCCCGGTTCGCTCAACCACTACCCCAGCCTGAGCAGCCGTTCGCTCAACACCCAGAAGGACCGCGGCCTGAAACGGGGCCAGTCCTTCTTCCTGCCGGCCCTCACCTGGAAGCGACTGGTGGCCTCCACCAAGAAACGGGGGGTGTCCAAGAAATGTCCCGTGGGTCCGGAGTCGCTCGGCGACCCGCTCAACAACAACAACCTCTACCAGAAGGATCCGGTCCTACACCTGAACCGGGAGAATGTCAAGAAGTCCCTGTCGTGCGCCAACCTGTCCAGCTACGATGGGCCAGGCGGGCCTGGCCTAGGGATCGGCTTTGGCCAGGGTCTCTACGGATACAACGTGGGCGTGAGGAGCCAGCAGCTCTCCTCCGTCAAGAAAGTACCGCCCCAGGGAACGGGCACCTCGTCCCCCAAACGCGTAATCGTCCAGGCGTCCACAAGCGAACTCCTCCGCTGCCTGGGTGAGTTCCTCTGCGGCCGCTGCTACCAGCTGAAGCACCTCTCCCCGGCCGACCCGGTGCTGTGGCTGCGCGCGGTGGACCGCTCCCTGTTGCTCCAGGGCTGGCAGGACCAGGCCTTCGTCACGCCGGCCAACGTGGTGTTCGTCTACATGCTGTGCCGGGACGTGGTGGATGGCGACCTGGTGTCGTCGGAACACGAGCTGCAGGCCACATTGCTCACCTGCCTCTACCTGTCCTACTCGTACATGGGCAACGAGATCTCTTACCCGCTGAAGCCCTTCCTGGTGGAGGCCGGCAAGGAGGCCTTCTGGGACCGGTGCTTGGCCATCATCGACGCCACCAGCGGCAAGATGCTGCGGATCAACGCCGACCCGCACTTCTTCACGCAGGTGTTTGCCGAGCTGAAGAGCGAGGGAGGGTGTGGTCCACAGGACTACAACCGTGTTCTGGATCGGTGAGAGGAGGCGCAGAGGGAGAACACCCCCTCCTGTTTCCCATCCCTTGTTCTTCTCCCTCCAACTGTCTGATAGACATTTCTAACCCCTCCCCATTAGTTACCTCCAAGTATGTTAAAAGGGGTGGGGTGTGGGGTCTTCACCACTGGTGGTTTGTACGGTGGCTGACATGGGTCAATCCATCAACCGCTTGTCCCACCCCCCTCATCCCAAGTTGTGTTGTGGTATATCCCAAAACATGGCCCTGGACCAATGACACCACATGTGTCGTCAGTGGGTTGTTCTCCCCCGTCTATTCTGCAGAACATTTGCCTGATTTTACTTGAATGGTGGAGACTGTCATTCCTGACCCCGCCCTCACCTCTTGACCCCGCCCCCACCCACTGACCCCGCCCCCATATCTTAACCACGCCCCCATATCTTGACCCCAGTGGGGAACAGAAACAGTTTTCTCAGCTGTCCTGAATCTGTGACCAGCCCCCACTTTCTCCTCTATCTCCCTGAGTCTGGGCTCCGTATTTGGATCCAATAATGTTGTCACAGCCATTTTCCATGTAAAAAAAGGGTTTATCATCCCAAGATAGAGAACGGGGTGATGAGGGGTTAAGATGGACATTGATTGGTTGCGTCAGAGTTAAACAAACAATATTGTTTCATAGAACATCACGTTGCCTGCCTTCAGACAGACATCATGGTGTCGTAAATCCCTTTGGTCAGCAACGAGAGATGGAGAGGGGGCAGCTGAAGCCTATGTTATCCTGGGGGGGGGGCTTGGTCATCAGGAAAACCAAACAAATAGTTGTGGTTTTGCTGGGGGTATTGCTGGGGGAGGGCCCTCTGACTGATGGTAACAGCCACAGCAGTCTCCTGTGCAGGCGGGACGTTCCCTAAATGCCTGACCCTAAATCCCTGACCCTAGGATTTTCCATGTCTCTCTGGATGTGTCGTCATCCAAGGTGAAATCAAAGTCTCTCATTGTTTCCATGTGTTGGGCATGTGCCCGGGTCAGGGGTCATCAGCTGTTGACTACGCTCGCCCATTGTCTCCTGGCTGTCGTCAGGGCGGCTGCCCGCTGTTGCTGTGGCATTAGTGAGATTAGCAGATTATCCCCGCCCTCGTTCTCATTCAAGCCCCTCCCCCCCATCCGCTTACCGCTGCGCGGTGCAGCTCTGGAGGTGGAGTCATCGTCTAATCCGGGCTGGCCTGGGCTTTATGCGCACGCATGCACGCACACACTCACACATACACACACTCACACGTGCACATGCTCAGACACTTCAATACCTTTCGTCACGTGCCGAGTCCCAACCATGTGAGAGCCAGTGGATGGGAGGATGTTTAAATATGTCACAGGTCTCCTGCAAGAGGTCAGAGGTCACTAAACAGGTCAGGAATAACTACTTGTCTGTAGTCGGGGTGAAGGCCAGTTGTTGTTGTTGATGTTGACGCTGTTGTTGTTGTTGTTCTGTCACCTTGGCAACAGTGCTCAGGCTTCTAGGGATTACAGTTGTCTCCCAAAAGGCATCCTATTATCTGTATGGTGCACTACTTAATGACCATATGACTCCTAAAACAGCATGCTACAGAGGGAAGAGTGCACCAGTTGTGGACACAGCCAAGGCTTAATAGGTCATATTTGAAATGAGACATCTACATTTCCGGTTCACACGTTTTAGTCACTGGCGTGTTAATCCGCAGATGTGCAGGTTTATATTCCTTATATTCCTCAGTTTACACTTTAAACATCTCTATCTGTGTTGCCAAGGCGTGAAAAACCTCTGTTGTGAAGTCTGTACACAGTGGGGGACACTTTTGCCTGTTAGTCGATATTTCAAATCAGTTTTTGTTTTGCATGAGTTGGCAACTAAGCTGAATAGATGGAGGTAGAGGAGGGATGTTGGACCCTCTATCTCCCAGCTGGCCATGACAGACGGTTGACCCGCTAATGAGCCAAACTACCACTTCTACAGCAGGAGGGTTCGTCTGCAGTTCAGAAACACCTCAGGTGGGACAGCCTGTCTCACGCACAGCACCCTGGGTAATTACACACTTCACTCACTCTTGAGTCTAAGGTCCTTATTACCCCTATGACCTCTGTGACCCCATGACCTTTACAGGCCCTATGAGTCCAAAGAGTTTTACTGGTTGTTATGGGTCCAAGGTAACTGGGCTGCAGGTCTACACCAAGCAAACCCCTCGTTCAGGGATGTACTGTAGAACCTCCTGGGTCAGGGATGTAATGCAGAACCCCCTTACTGGGATGTACTGTAGAACCTACTCATTCAGGGATGTTCAGTAGAACCTCCTCAGTCAGGGATGTACTGTAGAACTTCCTTTGTTAGCGATGTACTGTAGATCCTCCTCTGTCAGGGATGTAATGTAGAACCTCCTCGGCGAGGGATGTACAGTAGAACCTCCTTGGCGAGGGATGTACAGTAGAACCTCCTTGGTGAGGGATGTACTGTAGAACCTCCTTAGCGAGGTATGTACAGTAGAACCTCCTTGGCGAGGGATGTACAGCAGAACCTCCTCGGCGAGGGATGTACTGTAGAACCTCCTTGGCGAGGGATGTACTGTAGAACCTCCTTGGCGAGGTATGTACAGTAGAACCTCCTTGGCGAGGGATCTACAGCAGAACCTCCTTGGCGAGGGATCTACAGCAGAACCTCCTTGGCGAGGGATGTACAGCAGAACCTCCTTGGCGAGGGATGTACTGTAGAACCTCCTCGGCGAGGGATGTACAGTAGAATCTCCTCGGTCAGGGATGTACTGTAAAACTTCCTCCGTTAGCGATGTACTGTAAAACTTCCTCCGTTAGCGATGTACTGTTGAACCTCCTCGGTCAGGGATGTACTGTAGAACCTCCTCGGTCAGGGATGTACTGTAGAACCTCCTCGGTCAGGGATGTACTGTAGAACCTCCTCGGTCAGGGATGTACTGTAGAACCTCCTCGGTCAGGGATGTACTGTAGAACCTCCTCTCTAGCACAGACTGCCAGGGTGGACTTCCTGACCTTCTCCACACCTCCCTAACCTCCTTGTGGGCCTATTCTCCATGCCTCCCAAACCCCAGTGCTCTCCACTGGTCCGTTATGTCACTACTCTCATAAGTGGAGAGCATATAATCCAGATCAGGTTCCTCATTCCACTGCCTGAACGCTGTCACACACTTAGGGAATGTGGACATGCTAACACACAAACACAGATTAACTCACACTACCTGTTTCCTCACACATGCGTACACACACACGCACTCACAAACACAAGTACACACTCACGCGCCCACTGTGGTAATCCGAAGTTAATTCCTCCGACCAATCAAATATAACGAGTGGCTGAGGGATGAAAACATGGAGGAATAAGTAAACAGCAACGGTTTAAAATCCAGTGGGATTTGTTGTTGCACTTCCTCCCTCCTCCCTGCCTGGCGGGCACTTTCCGATCCGCAGAACAGCTTGGAGGTCCCCCAGGAACCAAAGCCCACTTACCCACTCCTCCAGCTCAGCTCCGTGCTCAGATTGGCTTGGTGGTTCCTGCCGGCACGTGGGTCAAAGTTAGGGGTTAGGATCATGTCCAGGGGTTAGGGTAAGGGGTTAGGGTCGTGCCTAGACCCAAGGGTTAGGGTCAGACCCTGGATCTCAATGGGACGGCATCAGAACCTCAATGATTAGCATTGTCTGCACCAGATAAGGAGCCTAGTGTTGGATTCCATGTTGTTTTAATGTGACCTCCACCAAGACCTTTGACCCCCCCCCCCCCCCTTCCCCCAAGTAGATCACCTCCTTATCTAACGATCCACACCCGCAAAACCAACATACACATCAGTGTAAATCCAATCACATGCCTGAACTGGATCTGCTTCTCTTGTCTCCAACCAATCATATCTCATCGTACTCCTCAACAGGAACTGTGACTATACCCGTCCAATCAAAGACCTCAGCCGGACCCTGGAACTCGGCTTGATCGTTGGATGAAGCCTCTGGTTGGCGAACCGGATATTTCTGGCCACCCCATTGGTCTAGGGATTATCCTTTACTGAAAATGGACTTACTACTGGGCCTAACTGGACCTAACCGGGCCTGGGCCAGGGACAATGGGATGACTGTGAAAATCTAACCTATGGATACATACATGGGGATGGAACTCAAGGCTTTGGTGCCTCATCCATCCACCAGATTGGGCATAGGACCTAACCGGGCCTAGCCGGGCCTAACCGGACTCTGAAGCTGTTTAAATCACCATTGCTCTGTGAGTTGTGGTGAGCTTGTTTTCTCAGTGCTATGCTGCTATGTTGAGTAGAATTTCAATGACACATATAACTGTCCAAGTGCAGGCTTAAAGGGATGGTTACAGTTACAGAATGACGTTTGAGCTATTGCTTCGAAAGGAAGTCAAAAATGTTGCGGTGTAAAATGTTTGCCATGTGACAAAATGATGTGACGGCAGACAAAAACAAGTCTGTCTTGCTATTATGATTGCGTGCATGTCAGCCAGGTAGATTAGCTCCTTTCTTTTTTAACGTTAGCCTTTTTGATTAGCTTTCTTTTTTTTAATAAATTGTGTTTTGAATTAAATGTTTTGAATTAAATGTTATTCCCAAAAACAAGGACAAATCTCATCAGTTCATCCCTAGTTGTGGGAGAATATATAATGTGCAACAGTATTAGTTTGTAATTATTCAAGTCATGATGACTGTTATAATTAGTACCGCAAACTATTAAGTACCTTTGCCGTTGTGGATGTCATGTTCTTGACTGACAGAGACTGAGAATACTCTTGTTTTTATGAAGCTTTGTGTTGACATTATCAGCATGTGAATATCAGGTGAACTAAGTTTCTCATGTCGCACCACCTCAAAACTGGGTCTGTGTCTTAGTACTCCAATACTAGAATCAGAGACCCTATTCAAACCTGCCTCTGATATCTGTCTTATCCTTCCTGATCCCGACTGAATCGTGTCTGTTTACACTTGTTAGATCTGACCACAATCAGATCACAACGTGTCTTAATCGTTGCGAACTTGGGCAGAACGTCAGAACCATGTGTAAACAGAGAATCACACACAGGTTATGACCCAATGCCACTTCACCATCGTATTTGTGTACATGGTATTTTTTGTTACATACATGGTATTGGTCGGGTTGTTCTGGAGATGGTATTGGTCGGGTTGTTCTGGAGATGGTATTGGTCGGGTTGTTCTGGAGATGGTATTGGTCGGGTTGTTCTGGAGATGGTATTGGTCGGGTTGTCCTGGAGATGGTATTGGTCGGGTTGTTCTGGAGATGGTATTGGTCGGGTTGTTCTGGAGATGGTATTGGTCGGGTTGTCCTGGAGAGATTCCCAGGGGGTTTAGACATCAGATATTTTGTTCATCCCAAATGGCAGCCTTATTCCCTTTGTAGTGCAATACATTTAATCCGAGCCCATTGGTCCATGTTTATAATTGTGCACTATATAGGGAATTGGGTGCCATTTGGGATGTGCACCTAACTTTATTTAGCAGGGATGTGTCTCGGTTCACACCCCTCGCTCCCTCTGATGGTCTAATGAAATGGGCAGATGATAGATTATGGCAGCAGCAGCGAAAGGCGTCCAATTGGCCCGGACCAACGTGGCAAATGCAGAACCAATGGGATCAATGGAGAACCCTCGTCAGTGGGACAACAGCTGGTGAACTGGTACACAAAGGAAGTAATTGTAGCGGTCAGAGACATGGACAGCCACAAACAATGACCTGCTGTTCCATCCCCTGATTGGTAGGACGTCTTAACCAACACAGCACGCCATTGGATGGAGGCTTATGTCGTTTTAAGTCTACAGACTACTACTGCGTCTACCTTATGAAGGGTACATAGTACAATCCTGTCTCTATCAAGGCTACAGAGTACGTTCCTGTCTCCTCTGTGAAGGTTACGTAGTGCTGTCCTGTCTTTTCTATGAAGGCTACATAGTGCTGCTAAGTCTGGGTTATAAAGGCTCCATTGTGCTGCTATGTTTACTTTATGAAAGGTACAGTTCATAGTATTGTTACGTCAGCCCTATGAAGGGAACACTGTCTTAGCACAAGAAATGAGCAGACGTTGGGTTAGAGACTCACCTCCCACCAACCCATGTTCCTGTCCCTGGGAGACAATGGGCATTGATATAAAGCACAGGTCAAATGGAGAGCCCAGCTTGACTTTTATAAAGCCACCTCATTAGTGTGTGTGTGTGTGTGTGTGTGTGTGTGTGTGCGTGCGTGCATATGTGTGCGTGCGTGTGTGTCTGTACCTCCATGTCTGATACTGTTGTTGACATAATGATGAAATGTGACACGTGTTTGTATTTCATTTGTTAGAATGCATTCATGGTTTCCCTCTGCCATTACGATGATGATGATTCTGTTATTTAATAAAGTACTGAAGTGAAATCCATTCCCTTTAGTGTGACATTATTTGAGATCGATTAACAGTTTTATATTGTAAGTCCTCTTTCTTCCCCTCGCCCTCTCTGTCAGACGCACCTTCTAACTGTAATACACACCCATTCTTCCGCATCGCACCAGGGAGTAGAACCGCCCCTTCCACTGTCATCAGGGTGTAGACCCACCCCTTCCACTGTCATCAGGGTGTAGAACCGCCCCTTCCACTGTCAAACCAGGCATAGACCCACCCCTTCCACTGTCATCAGGGTGTAGACCCGCCCCTTCCACTGTCATCAGGGTGTAGACCCTCCCCTTCCACTGTCATCAGGGTGTAGACCCGCCACTTCCACTGTCAAGCCGGGGGTAGACCCGCCCCTTCCACTGTCATCAGGGTGTTGACCCGCCCCTTCCACTGTCAACAGGGTGTAGACCCTCCCCTTCCAAGGAACGCTCTGCGTTTTGCGTGTCTGGTCGGGCACCAGGTGCTTGGAGCAAAGAGCCAGGAACCATAAGGTTGTCGGTTTGAATCCGAGTGCTGTTCAGAAAGGCATTTGAACTGATTTCCCCTCAGATGGGGTTGGGGAACAACTGTGTGCGTTCCACAGAGAACCACCGTGGAAGAACTGAACTGCAAAGAAACACAAACACACATAAATAATTCATTAAAAAGAGCTTTCTTTATTTCCCTCGTAACCTCCTTCAGCCCACCAGGAGGTTGCCAACGTCCGCAGACACAGAGAAGAAAGCATCGACCTTGACTCGTCCGACTAACCTGTCATCCGAAGGCAACATCCAGGCAGCCTGTGAATGTGCACCAGACTAACAATCAACAACACAGTTTGCTCCGGTCACTGAGCCTGGACAGGTGGAACGAGAGGGGCGGCAAAGGTCTGGTCCATGTGGGAGGAAGGGATGGAGGGAGGTGGGTGGAGGCATGAAGGAGGGATATAAAAGTCTCAACCCCTCTCCCCTTTCTCTCCCCTCTTTTCCCCTCTCTCTCCCCTCTCATTCCCTCATTCCCTTTCTCCCTCCTTTCTGCCGAGTAATACAGGCAGAAAGACTGACTGACTGACTGATTGACTTCCCGTTGTTAAAGAGCATTGTGGTTAGAGATGCGGGCTGCCATGCAGGCGACCGGTGTTCAAACCTCGCCCCGGACAAAACAGATTAGGCACTAGGATTTGTTCTAGAAACACCCAAACTGCTGGCTACAAGCTTCAGTAGCTACATTATAGTGAGCCTAATGTACAACTGTTTATGGTTATTTTGTGATGGACGAATAACCATGAACAGTTTGCGATTTCATGGATTGGATGTAGTGTAACGACCCTGTCATACCTGTTGTTGGTTTGCATGTTAGCTATTGAAATGAACTCGTTTTGACTAATTGCTTTCACAATGCCACATCTCAAGACTTGAATCTTGTGCCACAACACTTGCTGTTTAAATAGCGTAGTGGTTAAAGACACCGTCTGCCACATAGGAAAGTGTGGATCGAATCCAGCCTGGGCAACAACACTCATCCCTTCTAATCGCAGGCCAATGAAACCAGGCTTGGCTGGTTTATTTCCGTGTTTTTAGAAACACATAGACATGTTTTCATACACAAGCATGCATGGATATACACACGCGCACGCACGCACATGCACGCACACGCACCCTCACTTACAACCACTCAACAGTGACAGGTCAAGTCAAAAAGAGTTTCATTTTGAGTCACATTACATCTTCCTGTGTGAAAGCCTGAAATGAAATGTGAGACTGGGGCCTTTACTTCCAGTAAAGGGATTTCTCTGAAATATCCACATTAATCAAACCAGAATCAAACCTCATAATCGCATTCCTCGGACTGGAATGGAAACTCGCAGTCACATGACTTGGACCGGAATGGAACCTCGCAGTCACATGACTCAGACCAGAATGGAACCTTGCCGTCACATGACTCGGAACAGAATGGAACTTGGTCATGGTCATAGGACTGGTGCCAGAGAAGGGAATGTTCAGGGGCTGTAGTTCCTGAGGTCAGCGAGGTCATAGAGGCCAGGACAGGACAGGACACTGGGAGAAAAGCAGGGAAGGAGGTGGGACAGGACACTGGGAGAAAAGCAGGGAAGGAGGGGTGACAGGACACTGGGAGAAAAGCAGGGAAGGAGGTGTGACAGGACACTGGGAGAAAAGCAGGGAAGGAGGTGTGACAGGACACTGGGAGAAAAGCAGGGAAGGAGGTGTGACAGGACACTGGGAGAAAAGCAGGGAAGGAGGTGTGACAGGACACTGGGAGAAAAGCAGGGAAGGAGGTGTGACAGGACACTGGGAGAAAAGGAAGTGCGAGGGGAATGGAGGGGTGAAGGGAATGGAGGTACAGGGGGATGGAGGGGTGAAGGGAATGGAGGTACAGGGG
>JACXGJ010015733.1:0-13130 GCA_016801105.1 Esox niger | reverse complement strand
TGGAGGTTGGAGTGTTCTGATAATAAATACTGGTTCAAACACAACAACCAACAGACTGAAGTACCAGGCCCCCAGTCCTCCAGAGTAGGAGTTTATCTGGACCACCAGGCAGGTACTCTGTCCTTCTACAGCGTCTCCTGTGACATAATGACCCTCCTCCACAGAGTCCAGACCAGGTTCACTCAGCCTCTCTACCCAGGCTTTTATGTGTGGTATGGGAGTGCAGAGCTGTGTCCACTAGAGGTCCCCTACAGTTGATATGGGTTATGCTTTTCTTTCTTCAAGAACAGGATTTGGTGGGATTGTTTTGCAGCACTGACAGATTGTCACGTCAGACTGAGCCGATACATGCAGTGATTACAGTGAATTGGATCTCTGTCAGCTTTTTAAAGACACTTTGTCAAAATCGCTTTACAATGCAATTGAGCAGAATGGCTGCTGACCTTGATCTAACTTCAGAGTGTGGTCATGCACCCAAAACTATTTGGTTGTAGCCCTGAACAGGCATACCGGATTCAATAGTCAAGGGTTTGTTGATTTGCAGACAAGTCTAACTAGGTGTGCCAGATCTGATCAAATACATGGAATGGCTGGGGGTCCCTGAGAAGGTTTACCAATATGTCCCCCATGTGGAAGACTGAGGACAAAAACCTGATGCTTCCTAAAAATGAAAAGTTTAGTACCGGTCCCATATCCCTTGAACGCAATAATCGCAACACTTGATACTGTAAAATTTTTTGCATTAAATTTTCTGCTCGTTTTTTCGGTTTATTTTTTGTCAATATCCAGCATTGACAGCATAACATTATTTCTGTGCTGAAAGAGTTTTTCTGGATAGTAGGATTTTGTACTTAGCTTTGGTTTCTGCTTGCATGTGTGTCAATGATACCTAATGGACCTGTTCCCTACGGTTGACTTTGTGAAACGGACAGGTTCACAAAGTGCTATTTGATGGTGGATTTTCGGTTGTCAAGTAATTTATCGTTGATTAACAACTAAATAAATATTTGACCAAATTATGGTTTGAATATTGGTTCTTTCTGGTAATTCACATAGTCTGTTATTACACCACATATGGTTGGTTATTGTATCGTCTTTTACCACACAGTTTAGTCTGTTATTTATATCGCAAGTAATACCTCAATTTGCAGTAAATTCAGAATATGTTTCAAGTGTACTAAAACGCTATTTTCAATTATGTATCAAAATATACTCAAGTAAGTGGGTCAATTATAACAAGGAAAACCACCTCCAACAAAAAACTAAAATAAGGGCTGACATGCTAACGCTGGCGTCAAGATAAAAAGCAGCCAGTATAACATGTTGCAATGTCTGTACATTAACATTTACAATGTATGGACTTAATGACATTAACAATTCCCGACTTACATGCTTAACGTCTATAACAAACGACTTGTGTATTCCATCGTGATCTCTACACCACCAAATGGCCCAGCGTATTGTGCTGGATGTTACAGTCACCAAATGTATAGCGCGACACAAGCATTGCAGTAAGCGTTAATAGCAATGGCAGTTAGGTGTAGCATGACTAAGTGAACTGCTATAGGGCCTGCTAAATAGCAGTACATCACCGCTCAATGTAAAATGTCTGATTTGTACAATATCGAATCACACACTTCATAATGAAATGCATAAACAGAATGAGATCAGGTGATTTCTCCCGCGCCTCCTCGTTACTAAGACAACAGTGTAGCCACTCAGCTGACAGTTCAACACAAGCACGCGCGCACACAGCCAGCTCGTACTGGAGTTAGCAGATCAGTCCCTAATGTTAACACGTTTAAATGTACGTATTTAAAATAAGTATACTTAAAGAAGTATATTTTGCAACGAAATACTAATTGAATGCTACTTTGTCTACCAAAGTAAAACATTAAATGTTTTTTTTTTTTAAATTCACTTAAACTTTTGGAATAGTAGGCCTATCTTCTGTAATATATCAAATATAGTGTAATCCGTTTGTTAGCTACATAGTAAATTCTGTAAATACACTACATACATAGTATTGTCTGTTATAGCAGGCCTAATGTTTAAGACATTTTTGGGAAAACATTGTATGCCTGCATGACCGTGGGTGGTGCTGGAAACAGTCGACCCTCCACAATTGATTTCAATTGTCCAAGACTTACCGTCGAGGCCTGCGTGCAATCAAATCATTTTGAACTTCGACATCCCAAAGACAGTGGAATTTTCCATATGCACAGACAGTACAGCGTCATAACGTGCACATACCTTTCCAAGCTCCATGTAGTTGCGCTTGTTCCGTCTCACGAGGCCCCCAGAACGCTAATTACAGCGTCCCCAGAAATGTCGTTGTGCCAACAAGCTTCTTAGGAACATCCCCGTTTCCTTACACCTTTACATTGCGTTGTGTAGACCTTCATCCGTTTTTCCAAAATGAATTATCACCTTTTCTGTGTTGTACAGTGAAGGGTTTCTTCAACAAATAGTCATTAGTAGTCAACATAATCAGTAGTGACGTTAACCATTTTGGCACCAAAACATTTAACGCTGCGCGTTCACTTGTCTTACAGTAGCAACCAAGCTAACTGCTGTCCCAAAACAAACACAAAACGATGTTCAAATGCTAAGATAAATGATATTATCTAAAATTACCTAAATATGCAAAAATATCACCATGTCAATCTATCCAAAGTCACACATTTATGCTGTTGTGTTCATTCTCAGATACCTTGTTTGGAGAATATTTCCATTCATTTTGTAGCAGATGTGATAGGTCAAAAGACATCTTTCTCAAGGCATCATAATTACTGTGCACATCTATGGAAGGTGGACTCACAAACCTCCACAAAAATGAATGAGTATAACACTAGAAGTCAACCACTAACATTTAATTTCATGTTCTCCTGTTATTCTATGGTTCTACCCTAGAGGGTGCTGGTTCTGACAAGTGAAGCTGCTGCAAAACCTGTTTTCATCATCATGTTTTGTCAATACAGTTTATCCTATCATTTAGTATTAACGTTACTGAGGAGGATTGTCTTTTCCTCCCCTGAGGAGCCTCCACAGATGTGTGTATTGACAGCATTTATGAAACGGCTCTGGTTTTTCATTACTGGTTCTCTGGTGTCAACATGTTTTTTTCCTCCTGCATGCAACCTTTGTGTTGTAGATAATACATGCTCTGATTTGAAGTACCTATATGCATATATTTATAAACTGTGTGGCTAGAATCCTGATTGGCTGATAGCTATGGTATATTAGAACACTCATGCCTTATTAAAAAAATTATAGATAAATTATAAATGCTTAAAAATAAAGTGATTTTTAGAAA
This sequence comes from Esox niger, assembly GCA_016801105.1. Taxonomy (NCBI): domain Eukaryota; kingdom Metazoa; phylum Chordata; class Actinopteri; order Esociformes; family Esocidae; genus Esox; species Esox niger. The sequence goes on along the minus strand of JACXGJ010015733.1, from coordinate 9,814 downwards.
TTTGTAATAATTTAATGTGTTTTTCACTTTGACGTTATGAAGTTGTGTAGGTCAATACTGAAAATATGTATCCCCCACATTTCAGTCTTAACTTAAGATCTATATAAAATAGTAAAATTGACACATACAAAACAAAAAAAAGTGAAGTAATTATTACGTTTAATAAGTTGTCATCAACTTCCTAAATACTACAGTATATTCATTAAGACTGGTATAATGCTAGCATGTCTGCAGAAGACTGGTATAATGCTAGCATATCTACAGAAGACGGGTATAAAGCTAGCATGGCTACAGAAGACTGGTATAAAGCTAGCATGGCTACAGAAGACGGTATAAAGCTAGCATGTCTACAGAAGACGGGTACCTGTATAAAGCTAGGGCACAGTGCAAGCTGACACATCAAACCTACAATGCCTCTTTTGAAGGGCGTTTCCCTTTGCAGTCATTCATAAACGCTGTAGATTTAAGTTTACGCTTCAATGGCTTTACAAAGTACAGTGCTCTTGTCAACAACCCACAAGTACATTCAACCTGGCTTAGGGCTGCTTTAGTAGACTTCAAAAGCTCCATCCAGAAAGCACCTAATAGTCTCAGCCTTAGGTGGCAAGAGCTTTTAAACATGTCCAGGCAGGACAATCCTCATTGTTTTTAGAAACTATACCCACGTTTATACCCTGCCCACAGACAAATACCGCATTACTTTCTCTTCCTGCTTAGAGGGTTCAGGATTCACAGCTTATGTCCTTCCAACATGGCAATCCTGGGAAAGTTGTGAATCCCTATTTATATTATTGTATTAACCCTAGTGACACCAGGGCTCTCTGTAGTGAGAACGACGTGGAGAGTTGACGTTTATCTCAGAAACGAGTAAAAGGGAGAGGGAGATAAAAGTGGAAGAGAGAATGAGGAGGACAGAGATCTGAGTACTGGCTAGCAGAGGGAGAAGCGTCTAGTGTTTATGTTCATCTTGGTGACCCCTATGAGTCTCAGCGGGGCAGAGAGTCCAAACCCGGGGGTTGTGGGCGAGTCACAGAGCAAGTCGCTCAGCTCGTCCCTCTCCTCCAGCCCGTAGGTGGCGTCGTTGAGCATGCAGCGGTGCTGGTGACACGTCTGCTCGATCTTCAGCTTGTTGATGTCGCTACGGAGGCGCATCAGCTGCCTCGCCAAGTGTTGGTCCTGGAGACGCATCTCCGTCTGTCGGGGTGAGGAAGAGGAGGGCAACGAGGGGGGGGACAGAACAGAAGAGAGGGAAGGGGGGGATGGGAGGTGGGACGATGAGGGGAGAGAGAGACTACAAGGTGAGTTCTCAGGAGGGGAGACAGACATGTCAACATGCCTCGCTAACCGGGTGCATCCTAACATTTTCACTGTTGACAAGTAGATACTGTTATCGTATGGAAACAGGAGCCAATATTTAGTCCATATTTCATGAGGTGTTGCATTTTTCAGCAATATGATTGAAAATAAACATCTCTGTATCATTGAAACTGATTTAAAACTCTTTAAAACTTGTTATTTCTTTTGGCCACATACATGGCTATCATTTGTTTATTGGACAAATTCACAGTGAGACATCCACACACATCCCTTTCACACTCCAAATTATACAACTGCATGACTAATCCATGGCTTTGTATGCACAGGGTACAGAGAAAGAAAGAACTGAGAAACAAAATGGCCGTCCCTTTCAGAAAGCTGTCAAAGCAGGAGATTCATGGCATTCTGGTGTTGGCCGGGCTGGTTCACAGCTTTAAACAGACCCAGCATACGGACAGGACAGAGGAGGCCAACACACAAGATGACTGAGCACGAGAGCAGAATCCATTCTCTATGTAGTGCACTATTTTTGACCGGAACGTTTTGCGCCTAGTCCAAAGAATTTAAGACATGGGTCCAAAGCTCATCATCCCTCACACTTCCCTGGTTTAATCCCTTCCAGACACTTTAACATGAATGGAGTTCTCTGAGCTGCAACGTGGCGACAGAGCTTTGGACCTTCGGTCCATGGACGGGTAATTACAATCCAACTTCCTCAGCTCTTCTGTGGCCTAATTACAGGGGCAGAAGCTACAATGTTGAGTCAATCAAATCAAAAGCACGATTGAGATACCAGAATTACCAGAATGTAACTGTCCCCCTTCACTATCAATTTCTTCAGCTACCCTGCTTCCGAATGTATTCTATCACTGGCCGGATCAGAGAATTAACAGTCTGGATTTCTGGAAAATGTGGGTTCTTCCACTCTCCTCAGCCTTGGCAGGATGCTGCTCTTACACCCTTTACGGTATTTATCAGAAACTTGTTCAGACTGAATTCCATTTAACAGGAAATACAGTGGTAGACTAGCAAACACATTCACCGCCACTTTCCCTGACCTCACCAATTCTTTCCTGAGCCACTCCAGAGCCTTGTCGATATCCTGGAAACCTCTCAGTGACCTCACGGGCAAACCATCCTTCTGAATCGACCCTCTCAACTCCACCGGCTGTTGTTTGGCCTCCTTTTCTTCCTTTTTCTCCTCCTCCTCCTCCTCCTCCTTCTCCTCCTCCTCTCTCTTCTCCTGTGGCTGCTGTGGCTGGAGCAGCCGGTTCTGCCCTGGTAGAGGCACCAGACACTCTGGGCTTCGCTGCTGTTGCATCACCAGGCTTTTGGGATTCCAAGCCGCTAACTTCACTTCACTCTGCGGTACCACCCATGTCTCTTCTGGCCTTGCTATTCCCCTGGAGCTCTGCTTTGGTGAAACCGGGATTCGGGTACTATGAGCCTCTAAACAGGCCTTCCATTCCTGGTAGGATGGCCTCCGCGTCTCCAGTCTCAGCTTTTCAGTCAGGGCTTTTAGGGTCCTCAGGTGGTCATCTGGAGCAAAACCAATCTAGTTTGAAGGTCAGAAGGTCAGGATGTCAGGATGTCAGGATGGCATAATGGAATTCACATGCAGAAGATTTCAATGGTTGTGACCTAAAAGGTCAGGAAATCATGTTGAGCAGCAGGTAGAAATTCAGATACAGATTTAAATGAATAGATCATCAGTAATATTACCAACCTCATCCTGACCCTTGAGGTCGTCCTCCTGTGATGACCCAAGGTCCCAGACACTGGTCACTTTATTCTGAGGGGTGGAGCCTGCCTCCATGGCAACCACACCTGGCTACTCCGGGAACATTAGCATGAATACACAACACAGACAAGCGGATAAAGCGACAGGTGACCTGCTGGGCATCAATCAATGGTGGTGATTCAACATGTAGAATCACTGGGGAAATAAACTGGTATGGACGGCTTGTTCACAGCTCTCCCTGTGCTGCTGGTCAGAAGCAGCTTAAAGGTATATCTCTGTGTTTATTTTCTGAAGTTTGCAGAGTGTTTGTGAGACAGTTATTGTACAACCTGCCAAGTTATCAGGTCATCCAAACAAAGGATTAATCAAAGCACTTTGAAAAAGCTTCCTTCATTTAGAGCTCCTTATCAAATGCATCTTCTGCAAATTCTTGGTGTCTCTACTGGAATCAGAAGGCTAGGGTGAGACCTCCTCCAATCGACCTACCAGAAACAGACCAGAGAAAACACATGTTATCGAAGACAATTTTCTGGCGTGCTGAGTAAAGCATAGAGGAGTTACTCTGGAAAGACGAAATCCGAAATGACACTTCACTATGAGCTCAGCATTATTTCACTTTCTGTTGCTGTTGGAGTTTGGAACAGATTTACTTCTCCTGCCTGGTGAAAAGGTGTATAGGGATGTGGGAAGGGGCCACAGCCTTCTGATAAACATTTATCCAAGTGTCTTGGATCTGGCCTTCTTTTCACACTGCATCAACATGTGTTTATATGCACTAAATTCATTCTACATTCTACTACAGTAGAAAGCCAGACGGAGACACTATATACAATGGTAATGAAATGTCTAAAGCACTTCAGTTCTTAAATAATCTCAAAGCCCTTTAAGAGATGAACCAAAACCAATCATTCATTCATTTGGAGGATCCCAGAAGGCTGGGTGGATCATTCACAGCTAAAGGAGGGATCCTTCTTATGACTGATTCTGGGTCAGTACTCTGAGACGATGGACACATGTGCCTGACAGCTACTAAATGGGTTGGCTTTTGTAATGAATCAGAAGTTTAAAAATGCACAGACTTCTATGTTTCTAAAGACAGACCAACCATGGATGACGTGAACGATACACAGGAAATGATCTAGTGCACATTGCTACGGCTACGATGTCTTGTAGATGAAGTCACAACAATTCACGCAACCTGCAGGAGACTGTATTTCAGACACCCCTTCACAACAATGGACAGAGTTTCACTGGACGAGATCTGCTTTTGTTTTCTAGCAGATTTTCTCTACCTCTCTCCTCTTAAATCTTTCATTCTCATTTGATATCTCTCTACGCCTCTCGCTTCCATAAATAAATGGAAGGAAAACGGCCTGTTAGCACATCAACGTGCAGTGATTATATTTTGTCAGCCAAGAAAATACTGAATATTTTGACGGCGGAGCAGAATTCGCAGAAAGGGAACAGGCGCTTCTGATTCGCCACTTTGATCGTCTGAAAGATTGTCAGTTGCCTTAATCATCACGTTATTGTAGAGGTAGTTTGAAAATTAGGTCTCTGCCTCTGTTTTTCTCTCTGTCTCTGTTTCAATCCACAGTGATTCCCTCTCAACTGAGGTTGGCGGGGAGAGATGCCTGCTCATCCAATAGTATTGACTAACCTACGAGGAGAGCAGCCAACCATCAGCCAGACTGCGGATGTTAAACCCATAACATTTTCAAAGTCTCCATTTAATGACACAGGAAATGTGAGTTGAATAAAGCAGTGGGTTATCTTATTCTCTATGAAATTCAACAACAATATCTATTAAACAGCCACTCTGTTCCAAATGTGCACCCTATTCCCTACATAGGACATTGCTTGAGAACAGAACCCTGGGGATTAGGGTTCTATTTGGGACTGAACCATTGACTAGTTCGGCTGATGTACGACTCTGAATAGAAGAAACTTCAAAAGACGGAAATAATTTGATCTCCATTATGTGTGTTTCCTGGCGTTTAGAGAGAGTCCCCAGCCAAAGCGCTCTGTTCACCAGTCTCCCTGGGTTACGATGTGGCTGTACCACAGCCATGACTGCTCTGGGCAACAATGTCTGACTGTCTCTTCACTCTATGAATGTCCTAATCTGCACCACATAAAAGTGTGTGTGCACTACTTCGGAACAAGGCCCTACAGAGGTGCCCGGAAGATTTAGAGAGCGGTCTTTCATTTGGTGTTGTTCTCAGCTAGCTCTGTTGTCACAACAGTACAAGCCGTTTAGGGTTAGATCAGAGAGCAAGTTAAAGGCATTGCGTCTTGTAAAGGAGCTGCTCACAACGTTCACCAGCGAACTGAAGCACTATATAGCTGCAGAGCCTATCGGCTTGTCAGGCTGAATCAAGAGGTAGTGAGAAAGGCATCCTGCTTCTGACCAGCCCAGTAGCATAACACACCGCAATGTGGTCTGGCTGAGGACTAGCGTCTGGGTCTATTTCCATTGAGGATACGCTGGTTAATGTCTACACAGTGAACACGCGCCCTATAAGCCAGCTATTGTGTATCTCCGTGAACCACGATGACAACCTGAGATTGGTCAGTCTGTACTGCTAGCAGATTAGTGTAACTGTGGGATTTAAATCTTCTGCACTGCACTGCATAACACCAATCTGCACTGCACTGAGAAAAGAGTGCCATTTGGGATGAGACCTTGCTGACCAAATCAAAACACCACATCAAGGTGACAGAGATCTGATTGCAAATTTCTTACTCAATCCTCCAAAGTAGTTTTTGTGTTCACATAGTCTGTTTCATGACAAACCTCCTGAATTGATAGTTTTTAGTTTAGAGCACAGAAAGTCTTGATGTTCAGACAACAGTGCAGATCTCACACACACACACACACACACACACACACACACACACGTTGATCATTCGATTTTTTTAGGGAGTAATCAACACATGTTCACCATATGCTCAATATCAAAGTGAAAATACAGACATTTTGAACTTTTCACCCCCTTTGTATAAATTCAGGAGTCAAATTATAAATGACAGACAACAGAGTTGATTCTTGGGATCGATCCAAAACAACGTCACTGAACTTCCTACATTTCAATGGTAGCGGCTGCACAATGATGCAGGAATTTTTGACACGCAAATACATGCGCATTAATCAAATGAAAAGAAACAGGATACAGGCCATACAGTAAACATGCTATAGTCCAAATTACACTAGACACTGGAGGAATTCAGATTTCAGAAAGATCAAAAAAATATACAATTTAGTTACTTCATTAGTATTTATAAAATATTACCAATTGGCAAAGCTAGTTTTCACTTTGTTTTCAAATCCAGGGCAAGATTTGAAAACTGAGGTCTGATTATCCCAAACACCTAGACAGAGCCAGACGGAATATGGAAAGCAAAATGGAAGAAATGGTGCACATTCCAGGTATGAAAAGCTATCATAGACAATACCCGAGAAGAATCACAGTGTTTGGTCACTGATGTGTAAAAAGAGATGTATCGTACCACATTTACATTACAAAATGTTTGTGGAGATTATTGATCAACAATTACTATGAAAGTCAACATTTTAAAAAGGCGGGTGAACACTTCTGTATTAATCCTCTGAACAACAGGCCATTAATACGTGCGGGCTTTTATTGTACACAGTATTGTACATTAGTATTTTTTATTAAAGCGTATCTCGGAATTTCAATTGTAGTATAATGGAGCACGTTCATGCATTTAACAAACTGATCTACACCGCCTTTAACTAATGTTAGCATGACACAAGCCTGACATTGCGCGTCCTATACAGGGCTGATTTGTAAACTTCGCCAGTAGGTTTCTGAAGTTTTCAATTCAGGGATGAACCGCTTAGTTAAAATGTGGTAGATTAGCCCGACAGCATTACGACTTTGCCAATTCAAGTTTACTCTGCATTGTACAAAAAAGATCTCAGAGAATTGCGAGTTGACAAACTTATTGAAAATGACAATGTTTGCTCTATGTTTCTGATCATTTCTGTGTAAGCCGATGCAAAACTGTTATGGTTGCGTTGTTGTAGCCTAACCTCGTGTTTCTACAGCTCTATCAGATCATGCACACGTCTTCTGTGCACTAAAATTGGCTACACCACGCAGTGTTCAAATCCCCCCATTGCCTATTACAAATAATTCTGACGCCTTCAGGGCGCTAACTTACCTGGAACGTTCCCGTGAGTTATATGGCACAATTTGATTGATTCAATTCTGTCCGCGCCTGATTAGGCAATTAATTCAAGAGAGGCTGGAGTACCATCAATCAGCGATATAAGTAGCCCTTCCTTTCAGACCAATTTCCCGCGGCTTGCCCTCTGTACTCTGTCCACTAGTTCACCGAATGTAGGGGACCGGAGGAGGGGCACATCACGGTTGCGTCAGGAGGCTGGGGTTGCCAGGAGACGGCCCAGGAATGCCAGTCAAGACTCGCCCGTCAGAGCGGCGTTTGGAATAACACCCCATTCACAATACAGTGCACTGCTTTAGACCAGATGGCAGACTGGACTCTGTTTTGGTAGTAAACTAGATCAAACCATTTCCTGGCAAAGATCACATATGTGGAGCCAACGGTCAAGGACACCCTACTGCTGTACAGAATACAACTACCTGCTGACATTATATTACCAATAACACAGGATTAGCTAATACATAACTATTTAATATTTAAGTACCTTCATTGACAATATATTGTTGTTGCACTAAAATACTGTTTCAAAAAGAGTACTGATTAAGCGAACACATCCGCATTAAAATAATTTAATTATAAAATGTGAACATTACTTAAAATATGTCCAATGCATTATGACTTAATGTTGCCGAAGTTAAGGTTTTACTGCAAAGAACGGAACCGACTACTGACTGCCGCTGTGAGTTGATGAAGTGGGAAATAAACCAAGCGTTCACGAAAACCTTTCCACATGAGGTTTCAGCGTCCACAAGCCCATCAAGGAAATTCTGCAACAAATACTCCAAAGTGTGGTCCAGTAAAGCTGGGCAGAGGTAATATAACTCCGTTCCTTTATTCGAATGAACGGATACACATTTCTGATTTACTCGTTTTAACGAAAAGAAAGCAAAAGCCAACTAACTACACAACGTTAAAATGGAACATACATTTACGACAAAATAAAAAAAGCCATACGTTGTGTAGTATTCATACACAATTTGTGAAGAATAACTTAGTCAGATGAAATATACGTTTTTTTTAAGAAAGTGGTCTACATAGATAATGCCTAAACCCTTAACTCATGCTACTTAAATAATGCCATCTTAAACCCTTAACTAATGCCATTGAAAATAATCTTGAAAATAAATGTTTAAGTAAATGTTTAAGCCAATACAGACAGAATAATGCATGAACAGGTGATTTATCATCACAGTATTATGGTGGGGCCATAACTCCCCAATGTTTTGAGATATGAGATTTTCAATAAAATGTTCAAGAGGTTGTTCCTTCAATCCTGTAGGACTGAGAAAACTTTCTAGATGTCCGATTCAAGCAACGATAACCCACAAACATTTCCTATAGGTCCAATGCCCTCATGTGCTTGGAACTATAAAACAGTTTGCCTTGCTTGTTCTCGTCCAGGGGTCAAACCGGTTCCACGGAGGGCCGAGAGTCTGCCGGCTTTTGCTCTCACCTTGGACTTGATTGATTAATTAGGTCACTAATTGGTCCGTTTATACCCTCACCTGGTTATTTAGGTCTGTACTGGGAACCAATTTATTGTCAGAACCAAAAACCTGCAGGCACTCAGCCCTCAGTGGAACCGGTTTGACACCCTGTTCTAGTTCATCACATTGCTTTTCCTACTGATTAGCAAGTGAGTGCGGTTATTTCTGCAGGTTGTCACATGGTTTGCAAACCCACAAAGTTACAGACCCTGCCTATTTCTACAATGTATTCACTCAAAATGCTCTTTTAAACCAAAGCCTGCCCATGGTGCTAACATTACCCATGCTAAGCTCACGCCTAACCTTACCGTTCAACCAAGCTGACACATTTTGTTTCCCCTTCAGATTTTGTGCCAGTGGCTCTGAGCTGTTTCATAAGAAGCCAGTAGTGGGAGCTGTTTCTCTGATGACATTTCTAATAATCCTGTGGATGAAAAGATTAAGATGAAACTAAGGGGGTATGACTCAAACACTCGGACTGCTTGGTTATCTGCCACCCTGACTACTAGGGTTTTAATAATCAAAATGCCTTAATTATTACTGTGTAGGCTTTGGTCAGAATCTGTGATTGGTCTACAGTCCTAACCTCAAGTTAAACATCATTTAGTAGTTTGTTCAGCGTTTCCCAGCAACCTTCCTTGATATTGATTGTTCAGTAGATGTTGCTATTGCTCATTAGTAGATAAAATCCTTGACTTTCCATGTCGATTTACAATCTGTCATCCTAATAAAAGTTAAAAACTTTTAAAAGTTAAAAAAAATGTCAAGTTTTGGCTGGGAGGGATGTTTACCTGTTTTCGTACCTCCTAAATGCAGCCCTACATAGATATTGGTCAGAAATAGTTTGTAGTGTGGCATTTGGGGCAGAGCCCTTCTCCTCTGATAGAGGCCTGAGAAAGACACAGTCCTCAATATACACAAGTGCACAATCTATAGAAACTATGTGTCCAGGAGCGGAGGTCACAATTTCCTTCTGTTCTCCTTGAAATCCTGGTCCAAGGTGGTCCTGGATAAACCCTCTGGTCCAGGGTGGTCCTGGATAAACCCTCTGGTCCAG
>JACXGJ010015732.1:0-13125 GCA_016801105.1 Esox niger | reverse complement strand
GGGTCTAGGAATAGGGGTCTAGGAATAAGGGTCTAGGAAGATGGGTCTAGGAAGATGGGTCTAGGAATAGGGGTCTAGGAATAGGGGTCTAGGAATAGGGGTCTAGGAATAGGGGTCTAGGAATAGGGGTCTAAAAATAGGGGTCTAAAAATAGGGGTCTAGGAAGACGGGTCTAGGAAGAGGGGTCTAGCATAAGATTGGTCTAACATGAGACAGGCCCAGGATAGCAGATCTAGGACGAGCAGTGTATTATTTGCGGTGGGTGGGAGTGATTTGGCATTTTACCCATCCTGTCATATGGCCATTTAATAACCAGTTATCCATGTTTACTGTACACACACAGCTATCAGAGAGTAACATTTGTTTGCATTTAGGTGACCACATAATTTAAGTATTCAAGTATTCATTTTTATTCAGTGATTCTGTCTGCATTTGTGAATTTTATAGAGCAAGTCTGGAGAAAGCCAGCCCTGAAAATGCCAAATCCCTGCTGACAATGTTTAGTTGCTGCATTCAAAGCCTCATAGCCATAATGCAGTAACGCACTTTTGTATTTTAAAAAATCTTATCACCCAGCCACACACACACACACACACACACACACACACACCTCCCTAGAGCCACATCCATCATAGATGCGCTTCAGCAGTCTGTTTGTAGGTCACATGTGAAGATCTATCTTTTTCTGCATAGGACAAAGATGAAGGGAAAAAACAACTTCGCATTGGTTTAGTTTACCTGGCTACTGTTTCCTGATACTGTATCTTACTTACTGTAAGGTGTGTAAGTCATAATGTGTATATTTGGTTAACCATCCATTTATATTAGCAATAGAGTCAAGACCTAACATTCATTCACTTTCTTTGTTCAATGAAATGCATACCGATAGCTGTTTTGAGGTCAAAATGATAATGTAGGAGCAGAACCCATGTCAAATACGATGGGGGATATTTCATATTATGTGACTATTGAGACTATTGACTATTAAGATCCCACCAACAGCTTTATGAACTTAACCAAGTACCAAAACATTTTGACCAGAAACCTGGTTGCCACTGCCAGGAGTGGATTTTACTACATGTTAAAGACTTTAAGAACACTGACATCCACAAAGAAATTGTACACTATTCACAAGACCACTTCCAATGCCAATGTTCTCACAAGGGAAAGATGTCAATCATTTGAAGGTGACGGTAATTAATCCTGTCTGTACAGACAGAAATAAAATAACCAAATATACCAATTTGGCCTACAGCACGGGAGCCTTCAGACTGTTCAGCTTGTGTGGGGTGATTCAAACCGCCGTGGCTGTCAAGACAGAAGCTAAAAGGCCTTTCGCAATATTTCAAAACACAATTCCGATTAGTCGCTGGCTAGTTCATTGACGCATTTAATGGATCTAAGTGGCCTGTAGCGTAGCCTATTTCAGTGTCAAAGTAATCTGTTATTTTGGTATTTTGTCTATAAATATGATGATATGACTGCCCCCCCACTCCCTTGTCTTCAGGGCGTAGCCTTCGAAAACCTTCTGACCACGAAACAGTGGGGCAAATTTGCGTTTGCTTAATAAAGAGAAACATATCTATAAGCTGCATTATTTATACAATTTCATTGATATTTTGTATTCATTGAGGGCTCAGAAGGCTTTGTGCAGTCTGTGGACACCGGTTTAGTGTGCTATGTAGGGAAAAGGGTGCATTTTGGGACTGGACCACATTAAGATGAATACAAAAATCTTTGCCTGGTATTTCTACATCATCTTGGCCATGACCCATTATGGATCCCTCTTTACAATCTGTAGTATGATGTAACTGGAGGAGCACGTTCACAATGATGAGGAGGACCTTCTTAGATACAACGCATGCTCTGTCACACGCACACTGGAAAGAAAAATTAGTGGGTGACTAATCCATTCTTTTTAGTAAAAGTCAGTCAGTCATTCAGCCAGTCAGTCTATCTGTCAGTGATCTGGTCAGTCATTCAGCCAGTGATCCAGAAAACCATTCAGCCAGTGATACAGTCGGTCTATCAGCCGGTGATACAATCAGTCATTCAGCCAGTCAGTCTATCAGCCAGTGATCCAGACAGCCATTCAGGTCAGTCAGCCAGCGATCCAGTCAGTCAGTACCTAGTGATGCAGTAGTGTGGGTTAGTAGCCCCCAAGCTGTATAATCTGTTCAGCTCATCTGAAATGGGAGCCCAGCGGCAGCTAATCCTATTTCCTCCCTGTGTGATGTAAGAGTGACAGTGAGAGAAGTGGAGGGTTGAGGAGCGAGGGAAGCTGAGGATAGAGGATCAAAGGGGGACAGCTGCAAGGACAGATTGGGAAGAGCCTTTTCCACTTTACAGGGATGCACGGCGGAGCTGATTGGACCAACAGCCCCCCGTCAGGGGAACACGGTAACCTGTCAGGGCATCAGCGTTGAAGCGTTGACACTCCTAATGCCAACAGTGACCGACCTGGCAAGACTAGTAGCCACTTTGATGGCAATGCTATGGATGCTACTGCTAACAGTTGGCCATGTTGGATTGTTTTCACAATAGCAGCCTGTCCCACACCAGCGGTAGTGGAGTCAGGGCAGGGTGTCTCTCGGCTCCATCAACTGATCCCTTTCACGGAGATGTGGACCGAGTATCCATTCTATTCTTCTGAATATCCACTTTGGACTGAAACGAATGATGCAGAGCCATTAGTTCCCAAAGATTAAATTCCTATAAAAGCCCTGCCGTAGAGGTTTGAGACCCAGATTGGGGTTGGGGGAGGGGCACGACACAATGGTACCCAGCTGATGAGAGGATAAGGGCACATGAAACATTGTCTCTGCTGTTTTTGTGGCATGAACTAATCAGTCGTAGGACAAAGTGGCCTGGGCCGCTGAGGGGATTATCAGCCAGCAGGAGGAGCAGCCGTCGCTCCGTCCGGGCCCAGCGGACATGGCCAACCCCCCCCATTCCCATTAGGCTTTTACAGAGCGGCCAGCCTTAACACTGACCGTGTGCCTGCTAATATTACATGGGGATTACTGCGCTCAAACCTTAGGGATTACCACAGACTACTGTATCTCCAGGCCGGCCTGAACTAGGCGATCGGTGTGATTGTGTACGAAAGAGAGATAACGTGTTAGTGGGAGGTGGCAACGATTTGTGCGCAAGTGTAGAAATGAGAACACAACTGTGAAAGGGTGTTTGTGTTTACAAAACAGAGATCCTGCATATATGTGTATGAGAGACAGTATAGGTGTGTTTGTGTGTGTGTGTGAGTGTGTGTGTTGGTTTGATTGCAATCCATGTGGCGTGGGCGGTGAGTGAGGGTGGTTTCGTGTCTGCATTATTTAAATAAAATACTCAAAATTGCACTTTTTGGATTACATATTGCAATTCAATTGTGAATTGCAATTTTCAAACACCTTTTCTCCTGTAACAAGTATTTTTGTAGGCACCGACCAAGAAGCTGAAACGTTTAACAACTATGCTGTTCTGTAGGTGGGACAATATGTCGGTGCCAATCGCTAGTTTGAAACTGGCGTCTTGGCCAGCTGCTGCAGTTTGAAGTCAAACTAACACCGAAAAAATAAAGGATTTGAACAAAATGTAAATAGCCCAGAAACAAAGATTTCTTCTTACACATTATCTTGTGCAAAACAATCTTAAGTCGGCCACCTTCCAGGTGGATTATATTTCTCAGTCTGGGGCTGAACACTTGTATAAAGTTTAAGGATTAGTCCAGTTATTAAGGTAAACAACAATACTTCCAAAAGAAACTTTTTGTTGGCCCCCGCAAGAAAAAATTATGACACATGCTGTAGGCTCAAGTGACCCGTAGCTCATTCGCCTTTCTTTTTCACGTATAGCATAATAGATGTTACACATTGTCGTTATCGCAGTTCTGAACATAGTTCCGTTTAATGCACTTCCCTAATGTGTGCCGGAGTAAATGTGACGCAAGTCTCTTTAAGTTGAGTTATGGCTGAGATCGGTTAGCAGCACGTAATCTTTTTGACCAAGTGGTTCCTGAGACTCGACAGTACACAATGGAGCCCATCGTGAAACCGGCCGTGCCGCTGCATGAGACGGTCCGCGTCCAAAACGTATTGCGCCCGGACACATTCAAGGAAATTCAGATCAGTCCCACTCTCAGCGGTGGTCTGAAACAAACCCGTCCCCCCCAGGCCTTTCCAGGACGCACGCTCAGTTCTGTAGATGGAAACAGACTGTACCTGGTAGGTCTGAGATGCCACCTCTCTCCACGATGTGTTTCCTGTAGAGCGTCTTCAGTACCTTGGCACTGCCAAACCTCTTGAAGCGGCTCTTCACATTGTTATAGTACCATTCCAGAGACTGGGTCCTCAATATCCTGGAAAGGAGGGAGTCAGACGAAGGGTAAAATTAAACACAACACTGATTAAAGGGGATGGAAAAACAAGGGGACGGAGAAACAATTCCCCCCAAAAATGTCCGATATTGGCACAGGGTCTGGAAACTCATTAAAAAGCTCTGTGTTTAATTTGATGTCTTCGTAAGACTGTGACAGGGAGATAGCAACGGCTCATCTCTGCCAGGCAATGCTCAGAGCCCGATTCATAGGAAAACCTTTTCCCTTGTGAACTGAAGAGCTCAGAGAGAGACAGAGCTGGAGTCTGTCATTTTCACGGTCCATTTGCTGAATCTCAAAGAAACCCCATGTTCCCTACGTTGAGCACTACGTTATACCAGGGCCAATGGGAAAATCCATAGGTCCCCAGTCACAATGTAAGAAATAGAACCCGATTGGTGACGCGGATCATGTTAATTACTGAGCTGTGTGCAGAGTCAAGTCAACCAGTCAACAATCCCGTTCACATTTCTAATCCTTCTATGGGAAAACGCGTTTGGTTAATCTGATGATCCCTTGAAGTGTGTGCGCCGGTGTTGTGTATTGACTGTGAATTTGGTGTCTTCGTGTCGGTTTCAAAATGCTGCAGTTAAAGCAGTACATTATCAGATTTACTGTAAACATTAACACACAAGTTCTTGCAAAAAAATACAATCCACTGTACCGTGTTCAGTGTGTTACCCCTTGAGTTGAATTTTATGTAGTCTGTCGGACATGTTGTCAATGTTCATAAGAGGACAGACTTGACAATCCAACCTGGTAGCTACTGAGGTTAGATAGCTGGGATCCTCAACAGCACAAAATAAACAGTGTTTTCTAACATGCTCTATAAGCCAGTTAGTGTTGTTTGGGGGAGATGCTAATTTTGGATGCGGGCTGCTCCTTCGTTCGCAAAATAGAGCAAGCTTTTGCAGCTCTGTAAATACCAGCCTCTCGAAATCCTGCTTAAAAGGCCTGTGTTACAAATGCAAGTGGGTAGCGGTGCCACGTGTTTAGACCAGAGCAAATCAACTGGCTGTGTGAAGGACAAAGAGCTGGCTGTTCCATGAAACATCTCTGTTAAGAACCTTTACAAAGTTTCAATGTTGTTGACCAACAGAAATTTGTGTGGATTCGAAATGTGCGTGTGAGATTAGATGCCACAACTTTCCCCCCGTGGCTTAGTGTGGTTCTGGACCTAGTGTGTTTGAAGAGCCGTAGCTGCTTTTCAAGACCAGACTGCTCTGGGCAGTGTTGCATAAGCAGTCATTTATTTCAGACTGTTTTCTGATTCCCAAAAACACGAGAAAAGCGCACGCCTTGCGCCAGTGTTGCATCGGATTGCGTGAATCTCTGCCAAATTCGTGTTTAATCTCTCCCAGAACTCTGCCCGACCCATTTCTTTGACACTACTGCCACACAGAAACCCTTGTCACGTGACGTTCATGTATTCATGTAAGCGGCATGTGTGCGCATACTGACACGCACACACACGTTGCCACCCACACACTTAAACACTTGACACACTCGTATGCAATCTCTTGTGCACACAACAAATGTGCATGAATAGGTCTTCTTGTAACCCTATATACGTTGCCCTTTATGGCTCGGATGAAACTGAGAGAGTGTGTAAGAGTATGTGAGGTGGGGGGAGGGGGGACTCTGTGCCAGCTTGAGACCACATTTAGAGATGTCGAAAACGGCCTTGTTGTTAGCAGAGGATCCTGAGTGCCCCTGAAGGCCCCTGGAATCTCATCCCTCCATCCCTCTTTTCATTCTCTTGCGATTCATTATTCTCCTCTCTATCCTCTGGCCCACCATACTCGCCCAGACTCCTTAATTCACAGCCCAGAGTCATGCAGGTAATGGCTGCCGAGAGCCACTGAGAAGGAAAGCCCAAATAAAATGGGTCAGGGTTGGTTGTCTATCTCTGGCTGCAAGCTAACCACAGCTGAAGTATGGTTGAAAAACTAAGAAGGCACCACTTCTGGCACAAGCAGAATCAACAGACCAGATTGATGTTTGAGGTAAAACGTTTTTACTAAACATACAAATAAAGTACAGAAATCAACATTTGTCTGTAAAAACCCATTTGGAGTGACAACGCATAAGGCCCAATGAGTGTTTATGCACATTGTTTGCTAGGTAAACCATTGAAAGTGCTAGGTAATGTCACCATGACATGCTTACACGGCAAGCATGATTGGATTTTCGGTTGGAAAAACACTTTCAGTGGCTTCATACTCAAAGAATTATATCAGCCCAGGGTTCACACAGAGGGTGGTGTAATTGACCAATACCTTTCATGTTTGGGGGATTATAAATCAAACATGGATGCCATGCCTCATAGCACTCTAGCAACTCCTTCAGGCAACTTGGGAGCCTGTGAGCTAAAGGTAGGAAGCCAGAGCGTGTAACTTCCATCACACAATGATCTTTAAGAACAACCAAAAAAGTTTCCGATGTGTTTCTGAAGACTCAACATTCACTGTCCCAAATCCACTGGCAGTTGCAACAATGAAGCATGCTCTTAACAAAAGTAATTAGAAATCATAGGAATAGTAAAAACAGAAGGTTTCTGTGACAGTGACCTGTGCTTGTGTAGGATTTTTTTTCATCCGTTTTAGTATATGAGAGCATGAGAAGTTATGTGAATGTTAATAAACACTCTGGGTGGGTTGCAACAACATGGATTCATTTAATTGTGTTAGATCAAGGTTTATCTATATATCTTGTTGTACCAAATTTAGAAATAATATTTAAAATAATCCTAGGTAAATGTAATGCCTTCACTAATCCCAGTTGAATTTTTTCACTTTAAACCTAGATTCACTTTAAGCCTGCTGCACCGTAAGTCTTTTTTAAAATATCAACTTACATAAATGATTCATCTTTAACTGTGGAAGGAGCAAAATGATATAGTTCCGCAGAGCAAAATCAAAGAAAGGTTAAAACTTTTTGAGTTCTATAAAAATGACAGAATTTGAATTTAGAATATTCTCAAAGGACTCTGCTAAACAACTAAACTGGAAGGTTGGACTAACTACTAAGATGGCAGTGATGGGAATACAGCTATACCGGGGAGGCATATATTCAACACAACTATATTCTTCCACATGGTGGATGGGATCATTTCTGGACTCCACAAGTCAACTCTCGGCAGAATTGTAGACAGACTAATGTGCTCTTGCTGATGTAAAGGTCTAAAAAGTCTCCACATTTCATCTTACAGCAGAAACCGCAGTTGTATTTTTTAGGAAGGCTCGACAGGACGGCTTGATTTCCAGGTGTTCTAGGGGCAATGGACTGCACTCACAATCATATCCCCAAACGTGGTGGTAAAAACAGAGAAATGTTCCACAACAGGAAAGGTTACTGCTCTATCAATGTCCAGGGGGTCTGTGACAGACATTTTTATTTTACAAACATTTTAGCTAAAAGGCCAGGGTGGGTCGGTGAGTAGATATTGGCATTGGTGGGTAGAAGGTTGATTTCACCATCAATGCTGTGGGTGATTACACAGGAGTCTATACTGTGCAAGTGTTTCACTCTCTTATTTGGGATACTATACTATGAAGTCAAGTAAGAGCATATGAAACGTAGGACTTATAGCACACACCAAAACCTACCATAAACGAAATTAAATTATTTCTCATTTTCAGTTGAACAATTTTACCTATTTGCGTTAATGGCAGCCTAGTGGAGTGGAGTGTTGATAGATTCATGCAATATATTATTTATCAGAAAATCAAAGTGAATATTTCCAGGTTACTCAGATTGTTTTGTTTACATTAGATTACTAACCAGATAGAAAATCTCCCACAGGTTCCCTTAAAGGGGCAGCAAATTTTTTTGGGGTCTCAACTGTGTGATATTTTGTGAAGGGCCTGAATGCCCAAATGCCTCGTTTCCACTGGTGCCAAACACTGGCATTTTACCCTAAAGTCTGGAATTTGTTCCATTTCCACTGACACGGCCCAGTGCCAGTTGGCCTCTAGGCCGTGGGCCTAGTAGCTCGGCTCTCACTTTAGGACTTAGGGCCAGGACCTTTGGATATAGGGTGGGGTTTGTGGGTTTGACACATTGAGACAACATTTGCATCCTGGTGTAGCTCTGGTACTGGGGTAACGCACCAGTGGAAATGCGGCACAAGTGGCCTTCAGGCGATCCTGGACAACGGGTGTTTCCTACTGTAAAGGAATGCCCCTTTGTTGTCCCATGAAAAATGGTTAGAGTTCGAAAATGGACTTGAAGAATCTTCTGATCTGATTGCCAAAGAATCAGAGGTCCTGGAGATCAACGTAAGTGCTCAAAGTCTGTGTAGTCTATCTGATACATTAGTGGTGTTTGAACACCACAATTATTTAATTATTTATATGAATAGCTGAATGCTAGTAGGTCACTTTCTCATTGAGAAAGGTTAATGTATTTGTGAATATATTTTTCAACTGGAAAAAGGTGCCAGCTGCAATCACCGAGGAGTGTTGCGAACCGTCTTGAATAATGACACTTTTCATGTAATCTGCCAGTCCTGCCAATATAGATGTTTGCGCACACACACACGCACATTTCCATAACACACTCTAGAAAGTCATCAAAAAGCTCTCTATGAATGCATCAGGCAGTCTAGTGACCGTTCTGCTATTACTCAAAGTCACACATCTTTCTCAAACACACAACTTTGGAACCCAATAGAACAGGACCAGTATGTAGATTAAGACATTGTCATCATTAAGTCCACTGGTTCAGTTTTTCCTTATACTCTAGGTGGGGTGGACAGTTGCTACAATCGGTTCTTTATGGTAATGTGGCCAGACAAAAGCCACTCCTCAGTAAGAGGCCCATGACAGCCCTCTTGGAGTGCCCAAAGGCACCTTAAAGGACTCTCAGACCATGGTACGTCTTTAAATGACATCAGGGGGAGACATTGCCATCGCCACTGGCCTGTCTTACTGATGTGTTCGAGTCCAGATATAACTATGTGTTGGCTTCTGGCTCTTTTGCAGAATAATAAAGGACCCAAGGCAGGGGGAGGAGCGTTCTTTGTTGTATATTCACAAAATATAGTACATGTCTGTCTTAGATGTTCAGCCTTCTTTCCATCTCTCTTGGTCTTCTTTGTGCTTCTCCAAATGTCTTTGTCCTAAACAGCCCATATATACAAGAACACATTCCCTCCATTTTCTAGCTGTTATCCAATCGTATAAGGGCAATGTATGTCACAACCTCCCTATTCCTAGTCCCAAACTTTGGAATGTATGGGGGATGTGTGGAGTTAATGTTCAACCATATTCCTTTGTGCTGTTTCCAAGGACGTACAGAAAGTTACATACATTTGCAAAGCAACATTACTCTGTGTTTTGTCCTTTAGACTTAAAATACACCTAAACAGACATACCTTCTCCCATATGCAACATGGTAATATGCCCTCTTTCATGTTTTCTGTCTTGATATTGTCCTGCATGATGTTACCATGGGAAAACTATCAAATCAGGTAAAATGTTTGCTATTTTAAGTGTCCATTTGCCATTGCTTGTCTGGTTGGGATTGCGTGTTCCTGATATTCACACACCAGTCAATGCACACTCCATGGACCATGGCCACAGTCAGACTGTATTGTATGTTTTGGCTTGGACTCAGGTCACAAGATGTTTGGGAAATTGAGCAATATAAAATGTTACTTGTTACTAAGAATGCATTTAGTCACTAGGCTGGGATTGTTATCATCGGTCTCCAAAAATGTATTTTGTAAATCTGTGTTTTATTTCTATGACAACTGCGATCCCGGTTGTATACTGAACAACAGGAAACGACCCGATGGGCTGTAGTCACGTCACATACATCACGTCCAAGTTGGAATTTAGTGATTTGGCGGATACAACCTGAAGTAATCTCCCCCCAGAAGGGAAACCTGTGAATGTGTAATTGTTGATTAAACTGAAGGTTGAGACCTCATTTGTCCCATCACTCTGCGTGATGGACAGACCAGGCGAGCGCTACTAGACCCACTTGCATGCCTATTTCCATCCTTCATCATTGGACTCTGCCCTCCACTAGCTGTGACTGTCACTGAGGGTGCGGTGTGAGACATCTGCTCCTTCTCCCTAAAATTCTACTCACATGCCAGGTGACACTGTAGTAATATTTTGAAGTAAAGCAAGTACACTAACCCTCCTTAATGAATATACACTAATCTTGCAGCCGAACGCTGAGACATACAAATTGTTATCTACGGCTTTGTCTGACCTTGGGTAAACTGTAAATGATCCAAAATCCACAAATCCTGGATTTATATCCCTTTAAGTCAGTACAATAACCCCATAAATCTACAGTAAATGACAACTGTCAACTAGGCCTTTAAACACAAGGAAATTAAGTCAGTGCGCTAAGCTAATCCCTTCAAATGAAGTCAGTACACTAACCTTTTTAAATATATGAAACTGAAGTGAGTACGCTTCGCTAATGCCGCTAATTAAAGATGCCTAACCCTTATAAATGAAGTTGGCTTTAGAGTTTTCAGGGGAGCTGTAGTACTTTTGAGTGAAATGTTAGGATTTATCAACCATGACATCACGCCTTGTGGGTTAGTTTGATACGAGGAAGAATCCAAAGTGAGGATTTGGGGAAAGTGGAGTAGTTAAGGGAAAGAGGTTTTGTCTGCGGTGCATTGCTGCAGTACAGTGGTTTTGTGAGAATCAATGTTCCGTAATTAGGTTAGGAGATTCCAGAATATTCTGTCTTCCATGAATAGGAAAGCAGGATTTCTTTGGAGCGCTTCTTGGTGCAGAACCTCCATGCACCTCCCCTCCACATCCCGCCTTGTAGCTTGGGAGTGAACAAGCCTCCATCACCCCTTTTCTCTAGCTGTTTCTCTCTCCCTCCCAACTCCGATCAATTTGCACATGTAAATGCAATCGAAATAAAATATGTATGTGAAGTGCAGGAAAGAAGGCCCTCTGTGGCTGTGCCAAGCTCCAGCTTATCCCGGCAAAATGAACTATTACCATAATTGACTTTCTAAGGTTTCTAATGAATCGGCATGCTCTCTGCCGAGGGTGTGGGGCAGCAAGACGGGAGGCGAGGGGTTGGCGGTGGGTAAAAGCTCTGCTTCTTCAACATCAAAGATCAAACAGAATCACTTGTCTGTTCCAAATAAAAAATAGATGGTGGTGTGGTTTTTGTTTAGTTTAGGGGTTCGGAAGTTTGAGGAGAACACAGAGCGGATGACATCTTAATGAGTTTCGAGGCTCGGAAACTGACCCTTTCAATTGCCACAGAGACATCATGTAAAGAATGTTTCAAAAAGTCACAGACGGTTCAAATGATTTGTCAATGTTTTTGCTGAAAAGCAAGATAAAAACTAAACAGACAGGCCTAGTTCAGCCGGCCCGCGATTGGAAGGAATGAATGTTGTTGCCCTGGCCGGATTTGATCCGCGGTTTCCTGTGTGGGAGTCCATGTCTTTAACCACTACACAATTTATACAGCGGGTGTTGTTGCACGTTATACGTGTGTAGAGACGTGGGGTTTACTTCCTGCATTGTCAAACCAATGCAGGTGTCGTTAGGCCTATGCGTCCGGGGCTATAGCCCCGGATCTCAAAATGAGCAAAAATATAAATAATAAAAAATAGCCTCTGTTCTTTTAATCTATAATTCCGATTGTGTGTTATGACAATGTAGAGATGTAGGCCGCTAGCGTGTACATCGACATTTTCCTCTTGAACATTCAAAACTCTGTACTTTCTCTCCAGGGCGGGGCGGGTGGGTGGCTATGCCCTGAATGTATTATGATCCTAGCGACGCCTCTGATCCAAACCAACAACAGATATAACAGGATTGCAACACTGCACTCAATGTATTAAATTAGAAAGAGATTACTGTAGATGGCTAGCTAATAACTATACATTACCCGTAATGAAAACAGTGACTCCAATCACTCCATGGCTGGTTTGTTTCTTTAGAAAACCGTGACAGTTGAGTAGCCAACCACGACGCTATGAGAACTACACCATGTATATCGAAATGGTCCTTGTCGGTGCTGTTCGTCTATCTCACTATAATCTTAAACAGTTTAGAACTTTAGGCTGTAATGCAGCTACTGAATGTGGTAGGCAGTAAAGTTTTTGTCTATCCTGAACAGATCCAAATCCTAATTAGTTTTGTTCGTGGCGAGGATGGAACGCCGGTCACCTATGTGGCGTCTAACCACTATACTATTTAACAAGGGGTCAGTCAGGCACCCACCCACTCAGTAAGAGACATTAACGCTTCTCGGTGGGCTCCGCGTACGCCGTAACGAGCTCGGGAGATCTGGATGATTGTACGAGGCTAGTGGGAACCACACTTCATTTTCAAATAAAGATTTCAGACACTCAGACACATTTCACTCTTTTGGTGTAAATGGAATTAAATAAAAACGATTCAGTTCCCAGCAACATGCATTTGCCAATAAATAATATACGAACCAGATTTGAAAGTGCCATACACGAAAGTTTAAAATGGTATTATATATTATAACACTATTTTCAAAAATAGTGAAGCAAAACAGAGCTTGTGTAAATGTTTGATTTTTACAACGTCTTATGTAATGTTGTTTGGCTCTCATCATCAGAGGTCAATTATGAGACTGGAACAACAGTGATTAATATTCATAAAGGTAAGCAATGAGAAATAGGGTAAACATTATTATCTTATAAAAAACAGGAAGATGCACTCCCAGCCCCTATTGTCAAGCCTGCAGTCTTTATACGTGTGTGTGTGTGTGTGTGTGTG
>JACXGJ010015731.1:0-13132 GCA_016801105.1 Esox niger | reverse complement strand
GAGTCAGAGGGATAGACAGACAGACCAGAGACAGACAGATAGAGAGACAAACAGAGAGAGACAGTCACGGTAGACAGACAGAAGTTCGACTCATTCCGAGAGATACTTCTAAAAATTGTGGGTTTTTTTTGTGTTTTTGCCGGACTGTGTAAGCAGAGCCAGCCAAGAAGAGCGAATTACTGAGTGAGGGAGCGACTACCCCTTGTTAAAGAGCGTAGTGGTCAGAGACTTGGACCCGCAAACAATACATCCCGCGTCCGAATCTATATGTAGTAAGTCTAAAAAAAACAGTTTAAGGTTATATTGTGACTATTTCTGGTGGATTTTTAAAGTACGCATCCGTGCATGCCTTTTGGGGTAATATAGGTTAGATAAAAAACAGTGGACAGTAAAAGAGGGGTTTCCACGATTCTCTCGTCTTTTCACTTTACGAAAAAGTCAGTGATTTTCACCTATATTGATATTTATAGTACCAATGACATTCACGAATGAAAGAACAAACGTTTTTGTGCCATGAAAGGAAATAACTTTGGTAGTGTAATTCTTCTTCAGTTTCGCTAGAAATTGCTCAATTCTTATGATTATTCCAAGTAGTAAGTTAGTAAATACTAGAAGGTCTATTACTGGCTAATAAGATGAAAAATGTCCAGTGGCAAAAGCCATAGAATACATAGATGCTATTTGCAGTGAAGGTCAACTTAATAAGAAACGTTAGTCAGTTTAACACAATGCTTAACTGGCGAAATATTCAAACTTGGTGTGATGTTAATGTGTGACAGAATTATCTGATGTCGAGATGCTACATCGACAGAGGGTAAACATGTAGCACCGTGGCATAGTGGTTGAAGACACAGCTACTCGTGTGGGAGACCAGGGTTTGAATCCAGTGTGGGGAACAACAATAATCACTTCAAATTACGGGCCTGCTGAATTGGCTTGTCTGGTTCCCTTCCTGGTTATTATACCAGTCTTATTTTTTACAAACCTTTTAACATAAATTATATAAATAAATACAATAATGGTTATTTCCCATTCATTCATTCACTTATTTTTTCTTTTGAAACACATATAGTGTTAGCTGAACCGAGACAAAGAGGGGGAATGAGACAGACAGAAAGTTTGAGTCCAAATCCTAGATCTTCCACAATACTCACATGTCCTCAGGGGTCCAGTGGAGCAGAATCTTAACCTTCCCAGAACCCTCTTTCCTCCTGGCTGTCACCTGAGAGAACAATAAGAACACACTTAACCAAACACAATGTAATGGTGATTTTCTACAAGGAATGCATTTCTGAAAGAATGCACAAATCTCATTAGATGATAAGAGTAATTACAGCAAAAAAACATGAGAACAAAATCCACAGACAATAGATTTTTATTCAAGGACAGAAGCAGAGAAAAAAGACAAAATGGTGGATTGTACCATTTATGGCTGAAAAGCTGCCACTGACAGTTGATTAAAGTGAATCAAACACATGGCAGAGCAGAATGGAGAAGATAGCCAGAGACAGATTGAAGTGGAAATAGGCATAACTAAGTGAGGGAAGAAATAACTGTTCTATTTTGGAATGGGACCTTTTTCCTCGTTCCGCCGTCTGTCAGTAAACCAACCACGGCATTCCAGAACATAGACAAAGGACAGAGAACTTGAAAGATCTCTGAGTATCCAGTCCAGGGGTTAATGCTGAAAGAATCCCTATCGCATAGCTCCCATTCCAAGGTGCCAGAAACGGAAAGAAAAGCCAAAACGGCTGCATCCCTCATAAACCCCTCTGAGGTGAGTGGTGAATCTCAGCCCTGTGGTAGGGTACTGGGTTCATATCCCAGTGAGATCATTTAAAGCCCAGTGCAGATGCATGAGCTGAGTTGTGACGGTCATAGCTCACACTCAGACCCATATAAGGTTGGAAATAGCATTTGTGGCCTCAGATACGAACATTAATTGTAACTCGAGGCTGACAATAACATGCTATAATTGATATTAGAGCAAAAGTGAAAGGCAATTCATACATATTATTTTAAAGACTCATTAAAAAAGGTAGGGTTTCAAATGTTTATAAGAAATGGGTAAAGACACCAAATTTTAAAAGTTTTCTAATGATCAATAACCCTTTTAAACCAATTGTGCAAGTTCCCCCACTTAAAAAGATGAGAGAGGCCTGTAATTTTGAAAGACAAAATGAGAAAAATCAATCCAGAAAATGAATTTATTGGTAAATGATGGTGGAAAATAAGTATTTGGTCAATAACAAAAGTTCATCTCAATACTTTGTTATATACCCTTTTGTTGGCAATGACAGAGGTCAAACATTTTCTGTAAGTCTTCACAAGGTTTTCACACACTGTTGCTGGTATTTTGGCCCATTCCTCCATGCAGAGCTCCTCTAGAGCAGTGATGTTTTGGGGCTGTCGCTGGGCAACACGGACTTTCAACTCCCTCCAAAGATTTTCTATGGGGTTGAGATCTGGTGACTGGCTAGGCCACTCCAGGACCTTCAAATGCTTCTTACGAAGCCACTCCTTTGTTGCCCGGGTTGTGTGTTTGGGATCATTGTCATCCTGAAAGACCCAGCCACGGTTCATCTTCAATGCCCTTGCTGATGGAAGGAGGTTTTCACTCAAAATCTCACGATACATGGCCCCATTCATTCTTTCCTTTACACGGAACAGTCGTCCTGGTCTCTTTGCAGAAAAACAGCCCCAAGAATGATGTTTCCACCCCCATGCTTCACAGTAGGTATGGTGTTCTTTGGATGCAACTCAGCATTCTTTCTCCTCCAAACACGACGAGTTGAGTTTTTACCAAAAAGTTATATTTTGGTTTCATCTGACCATATGACATTCTCCCAATCCTCTTCTGGATCATCCAAATGCTCTCTAGAAAACCTCTGGCTTAAGCAGTGGGACACGTCTGGCACTGCAGGATTTGAGTCCCTGGCGGCGTAGTGTGTTACTGATGATAGCCTTTGTTGCTTTGGTCCCAGCTCTCTGCAGGTCATTCATTAGGTCCCCCTGTGTGGTTCTGGGATTTTTGTGGTTCTTGTAATAATTTTGACCCCACAGGGTGAGAACTTGCGGAGCCCCGGATTGAGGGAGATTATCAGTGGTCTTGTATGTCTTCTATTTTCTTATAATTGCTCCCACAGTTGATTTCTTCACACCAAGCTGCTTGGAAGATACTACATCTTCAAACAGTTGCCTTAAAATAATTATCATAGCCAGGCATCATTCTCTTCAGGACAGCATGAGTGGAGATGGCCAAGGAGATTAAATAGCATAGGGGTCAGAAACACGGACTGCTATGTGGGCGACCTGTGCTCGATCTGCATCTCGGGGAGAACAAATTATGCCTTAGGATATGATCAGGATAGGCAAAAACTTCCCTGGCTACAAGCATTTAGTAGCTACGTTATAGTAAGCCTAAAATAAAAAAAACTGTCTATGGTTATATTGCGACTATTTCTGTTGGATTTTTGAAGTAGGCATATAGACCATTATTGTATTATTGTATCAATGTCATTCACAACTGAAAAAAAAACAAATGTTATGCAATGAAATGAAATAGCTTTTGTAGTGTAAAGTTCATTTTCAGTCTCGCTAGAAAATGCTCAAATCTTCAAAACAGACTATAGATTAGACTATTAGAATAGCATACTAGTAAGCCTATTACTGGCTAATACAATGTGAAAACAGCCAGTGGCAAAAGCCATACAGTTCATTTATGCTATTCGTGGTGGAGGTAAACTTAATAAGAAACGTTAGTCAGTTTAACACAATGCATAATGGTTTCTAGCTAAATATTCAAACATTGCTAAATATTCAAAATTATCTAATGTTGAGACGCAATTTTATGACGAGGTAGTATGTCCCAATCGGTCCCTACAGTAATCTCTAATTTAATGCATTGAATATAGTGTATCAACCCTCTTATACATGTTAGTATGGATGTTAGCTAAAGGAGGGAACTAGTTTTAAGAACCGTGGAGTTTCGAGTAATTGGTTTAACAATACAGAGCACTGAACACATATATCTTAATCGTTTAGTGATTAAAGACTGCCTGTCATACAGAAGATCCCAGCTCAAATCCAGCGAAAGCAACAACATTCATTTCTTCCAATCCCGGGCTGGCTGAACTAGGCTTGCCTGGTTCTTTTGTTTTTCTGTAAAAAACATATCAGTGAAGTCCAGTCCAAATAGGTCAATTTATATACAAGTGCTCTGAACAGTTTCGTTTTTCTTATGTCAATGGGATTTAGCGAATCATAGGACATTCATGTTCGGCAACGTACAGTAAGGGAAAAAAGGATTTGATCCCTTGCTGATTTGGTACATTTGCCCTGAAATTATCAGTCTATATTTTTAATGGTAAGTTTATTTGTGAGAGACCGAATAACAACAAAGAAATCCCGAAAAACGCATATCAAAATGTTTAAGAATTTACTTGCATTTTATTGAGGGAAATAAGTATTTGACCCCTCGGCAAAACATGATTTAGTACTTGGTGGCAAATCCCTTGTTGGTAATCACAGAGGTCAGATGTTTCTTGTAGTTGGCCACCAGGTTTGTACACATCTCAGGAGGGATTTTGTCCCACTCTTTTTTGCAGATCTTCAAGTAATAATGGTTGACCTTCAGCTCCCACCACAGATTTTCTATGAGATTAAGGTCTGGAGACTGGCTAGACCACTCCAGGACCTTAATGCGCTTCTTCTTGAGCCTCTCCTTTCTTGACTTGACCGTGTGTTTTGGGTCATTGTCATGATGGAATAACCATCCAAGACCCATTTTAATGCCCTTGCTGAGGGACGGAGGTTTTCACCAAAGATCTGATGGTACTGGGCGCCATTCACCGTCCTTTGATGCGGTGAAGTTGTCCTGTCCCCTTAGTAGAAAAACACCCCCAAAGCATAATGTTTCCACCTCCATGTTTGACGGTGGGGATGGTGTTCTTGGAGTGTTAGGCAGTATTCCTCCTCCAAACACAGCGAGATGAGTTGATGCCAAATAGTTCAATGTTGGTTTCATCTGACCACAACACTTTCACCCAGTTCTCCTCTGAATCATTCAGATGTTCATTGGCAAACTTTAGACAGGCCTGTACATGTGCTTTCTTGAGCAGGGGGATCTTGCAGGCGCTGCAGGATTTCAGTGCTTTACGGCATAGTGTGCTTTCCATTGTTTTCTTGGTGACCATGGTCCCAGATGCCTTGAGATCTTAGCCCAGAACTTCATGGAAGGATCTTGACGGATTCATCACTGTACTCATGATCATTGCAACTCCACGAGGTGAGATCTTGCATGGAGCCCCAGCCCGTGGGAGATTGACAGTTCTTTTGTGCTTCTTCCATTTGCGAATAATCGCACAAACTGTTGTCACCTTCTCACCAAGCTGCTTGGTGATGGTCTTGTAGCCCATTCCAGCCTTGTGTAGGTCTACAATCTTTTCCCTGTCATCCTTGGACAGCTCAGCTCTTTACTTACATGGGTTATTGGTTTTCAATAGGAGTTTCTGCTTATTGTGTAGTCTAATTCATCAAATGTAAATCGAAAATGTAAATCTACATTCTTATAGGAGGGAAAGAGAAACAATGTCACACACACATCCTATAGTCTCTGAAGATTAATATTCTACAAATAAAATAATTTATTTTTGACACCAATAGAATAATATTATATGGCAATAATCGAGACTAGAGCTATGCATTGGCGTTGAAATCATTTCGGACCTGGTCTTTTTCTATGTATACTTTTTTTGTTGTTTCTTTAATACAAACACATTCATGTATTTTTCAAATTCATTAACCATTTAAAACAGACAAATTCTGTAAATCATAATTTTTTGGACTTATTTATATAGTTTGATGATGACTTAGTAGATGAACTGATGTTGTGGCTGGATGGTGATGCTGTGGAGGAGAATGTCCATGCTAATAGGGGCGATTAGTATGCTAATGATGCCAAATGGCATTTGGCTCTGGCAGTTAGGGGGTAAAAGGCCTGGTGGTTCGTGCTCCTAATCACACCTGAGAGCAAGAAATATTTCTGATTGAGAGGGGCTCAAATACTTATTTTACTCAATGCAAATCAATTTATAACATTTTCTCACTGTTCAAATAAACCTACCATTAAAATTATAGAAAGATAATTTCTTTGTCAGTGGGCAAACGTACAAAATCAGCTGGGGATCAAATACTTTTTTCCCCTCACTGAAGCAAGCTATCGAGTCACAATATGTCCCCGGTTTTTGATGGATGATACTCATTTGCTACAACAGTTTCCAACTAAGTTTCATCGCAACAGCGCAAAGTGTCTGTAACAGTGATAACATCTCAACTGTTGATGTCTGTCTCGTTGATCCAACACAATATTCTAAAACCAGCTAGTTCCACTTGGTCTTGGTCTGTTTCATACTGCTGAGGTGATGACATCCTGTTTCAGACTACTGAAGCCAAGTCATCGGGTTTCAGAGAACAGAGGGGATGTCAAATTGTCACCTACTGACTTGATGTCATCATATTTTAGACTACTGAGCTGATATCACCATGTTTCAGATTACCATAGGTTATATCATTCTGTTCAATTCTACTGAGGTGATGTCACCATGTTTCAGATTACCATAGGTTATATCATTCTGTTCCATTCTACTGAGGTGATGTCACGATGTTTCAGACAGCTGAGCTAATGACATCCTGTTTCAGACTACTGAGGTGATGTCACCGTGTTTCAGACAGCTGAGCTAATGACATCCTGTTTCAGACTACTGAGGTGATGACATCCTGTTTCATTCTATAAAAACGTGACAGGACGGCAGACCATCATGAATTTTGTTTGTACAGTTTGGCCCAGTTTTCTTAGCAGAAGCCCTTGATCAACACACAAAAATTTCCAGGAACACAGTTGTGAAGTCTGGAATTCGCTCAGACAAACATTGCCAGTGGGGAGCAGAAGAGAAAAATAACTAGAATTGTCAAAAATAGTCGCTGGTATAAACTCTTGCGTCAGAGTTTTCATGGTTTTTATGTTAAGTCTATTTATAGGGTTGAGAATGAGCTCACATGTGAATAACTTCTCTTACGCACAAGCATATCTGAAATAATTCTCTTGACTTCAGGGAATGGCTGAGACATTCATGGAAACTGGTTTGAGGACAGGCAGAGGAGGGAGACAGAAAGAGAAGGAAAAAGAGACCAACAAAATGCACTGTGTTAGGGACAGCCAGTTTGAAGGATTCCTGGCTGGCCTGAGTTCTACTTCTTGGAAGACACCGTGGCTCACCACGGCCCACCGGACACCACATCCGGGCGGGCCATGGGGCTCTGGGATCTGCCCGTGGACAGGGACCAGTCAGTTTGGGGCAGCAACGAATGAGGGTTGCCCCGGGATGTTGCCACGGTGACAGCACGGTGGCAAGGAAAACGGCAGACACAGCAGGTGGATGCCCGTCACCGGGGAAACCACTCCGTCATCAGTGCCGGCTGCTCCTGTTCTCTACTCACGCAGAGTATGTATGTCCCCGAACACCCCACTACAGCAGATACAGCCCACTGTCCTTCTCAAGCCTGCGCCTTTTCCAAGCTTTTCTCTGTTCTTTGTAGATGTGGATTTTCCCGTCTTGCGAACGAGTATGGGTCAATATATAAAGCCCGTTCGGACCACTTCGGCAGCATATCTCAACTTACACTCTCAGAGGAGGAGGGACAGGCGAGATGGAGATTGAGAGTTTCCGCCTCGGTTGGAGTCGTCACGGCAGTGTACGTCACAGCCGCACGGCGGAGTCTCTGTGCAACACACTGGCAGCTGCTGAATGGCCCTTTTAATTAATCAGGCCTGGGAGTTTCTCTCTCTCAGCATCATCATCATCAGGCTCTCTTAAAGGGCTAACATCCTCAACCAGCTAGTCTCTGCCTTGTGGTTCCTCCATCACATTACTGCAAGGCCTGCACCTATATGGTACCTTGTTGTTCTCTAGTAGTGGACTATTTCTATCCAGGGCCCCTATAGTAGTGGACTATTTCTATCCAGGGTCCATATATTAGATGACTATTTAAGTAACAGAGAAGTAATAACGAAAGTGAGAGAAGAGTGAGAGCGGGAGCGTGAGGGAGGGAGAGCGGGAGCGTGAGGGAGGGAGAGATGGATGTGTATGAAATGTCTTGGGTGAAAAACATACAGTAGGCCTCTGGGAGGGGGAGGGTGAGTGATGAGGAGAGGGATGGTTGCCTGGGGTCAGAGGTGAACCTGAGGATGACGCAGTCTGTCCAAATAACAATAACATCATATAGACTCCAGGAGGACTGCCTTCCCAGGTCCTCCCCTCTCCCACTCCTCCAGGGCTCCAAGCATGCTCTTCTCCCCAGGCCAGAATGAGTCTGGTGGGGACTCAGAGAGACACACAGCCCCAATGGCAGGCTCTCAGCTGTGCACTTGACCCAGAGGGGTTAGAGATGAGGGGATTGATGGATGCTTATTTGGTTATTTGCTGGCTGGCTGCATTTCCACTCCTCAGGCTGTCTAAATATGCAGTTACCTCTCTTAACCTCTTCCCAAGCTTTTCTTATCCCCTCTCTTGAAACTATTGGCCGGCACTGTACTTGGTGTGTGTGTGTGTGTGTTATTGGACAGATACAAGGAACAGAACAGAGATATGCTAATTTATGGAGAGCGTAGATGCTAACCCTGGGACAGCATAGACACTAAAGTTTAGATGGTTTAAAATCTCACACTCAATGGCACAAGATGCACACAGACCCACAGGTTTGTTATACTATTGTTGTGTGGAGTTGAGAAATTATTTCCCTATCCACTCAGCAATCTAGGTTACAAAGCCTTTAGGCATGGAGTAAAACTTGCATGTCAAATCTATTCATTATCATTATGCTAATTATAATTATTTATTCCTTTTTAATTATTTCTTTTCGACTGACGTCGGTTTGAAACGCCATAATACATGTCTTAAGGCCACAGAAATCCACTGTACATTCAGCTTGCCTACATCAGAAATCAATTTTCCTTTACCATAACCTTCAAACCAGCCCTAATCCTAACATCAATAACCCTCGTGCCTAAACTAAATCACGTTCTAACACCCATCCCTAACCGGTAACGCCAAAACCGAACTGTAACTGCATGTATTAGTACTTTTATAAATAGACTTGAATAACGCACACACCTCTGATGCCTGAGATACACCAGTTCTGAGTAGAGCCCCTGTACTGTGTCTTATCGAATCTGAGACGACCCAGAATCTCTAAAACTATGTGCATTAGCTACGCGCGCACGCGCACACGCACACGCACACGCACACGCACACGCACACGCACACACACACACACACACACACACACACACTACTTCTCTAACTCCAGCTTCTCCCTGCCAACGGCTGTAGGTCAGAAGCAGCCCTGCATCAGTGAAATCAACTCTCCCCTCAGGGCGGCTTGTGACAGCAGTGCATCATGGGACACCCTCATTAGCACACAGGCTCCCAGGACCGTTATTAAAGAACATGGCGGGCAGGCGGGACAAAATAGGAGGCTCCTGGGTTTCACAGACTAAACACGGGATGGGCCAAATGCAGCTCTCCAAGCTGACAGGCTAAGAGCCACTCCACTGCCACCCGAGAACCACTCAGGTATCTAGATGGTGAAGGACTGGGGGGGTCTGCCGGTCTACACACTGGGAAGCACGAAGCCCATGGGCCCAGGTCAACCACACACTCCGGCGCGTTGCCGAGCGATAATGTGTAACCGGACAATGCCCTCTCACTTTACTCTGTTTTAAGGAAAGGTGCGACCAATCATGTCTCCCTTCTGTGCAAAGCGGTCACACTGCCCTCTAGCGGTGGCCCGCGACATCACAGACGGTCATTCACAAAAGTCGCCAATGTTCACGTGGACACTAGCTCTTTGGCACACTTCGGGCCGTCACGTGTCAAAGCTCTACCACGTGCTGAGAAAGGCTTAATCGGCAAGAGAGAGAGTCATCTTGTAATAATAAACCAAGGGCAGTCCAGGGCTTGACGGCATCCAAACAGATGCCGTCATATAGGCACTTCATTAGATTCAGAGTCTATGGGCCCAGCTCTTATATTTTAGGCTATACAGTCCTATACTGTATATTTACGGAAAGGAGCGCCAGCCACATCGGGTGAACGCTCACAGCATGGTAACAGTAAAGTGCTAACGCATTTAAAACTAATTCTGAAAAAATAACAGAGCCATGCGGGAACAGCAAATTACACCGAAACGGGCCCATTGTCCCCGACAAGGACCCCACTTTGAAACAAAAAATTGTGTTGGACCAAGCCTTGGGGCATTCACAGGATTGGCACCAGAACACATCGAAACAATCCGCAGTGAGAGGAGTCAAGAAGAAACATCGGTCTCTGTCGCCCCCTAGAGGTTCAAGTGAGAACAACTGATCCAAATCACAACATCGTATTTGAGCCAGAGTGAACGAGCAAAACGAGTGTGCTCCTCTCAGACAGTTCTAAAACTATAAGTACATTGAAATATAAAACAAACCTCTATACAAATAGAGCTGTTTTTGGGGGCTATGGTGGAAAAGTGTGGTCTTTATTTTCCAATCTCTCGTATAAATAATGTCACAAAATGTAATGTGCCATATATTTAAATGCAATAATACATGCAATATACATGTGTAATGCAGGATGTAATTCTGCAGTGTAATTTTCTTAACACAATATCTAGTTGTCCTACCGAAGACGATGCTGACACAATCTTTGCCAGAGGGAGGGAGTCCGAGTGGTCGTCAGAACAACTCCCAGTAACACACAGCTGACCGAAGTAAACCCCTCAGACCCTGGTACGCTCACTCACCGTGCTGTGAAACACCACACTGTGCCCGCTGCCGGTGCTCTCCATGTGGGTGGCCAGGTTCAGGCAGATGGCCCGGTGTCTGATGGCGTCCATGGTCTGGGCGTCAAAGAAGTCATGAGGTCTCGCTGGTGGGAGAGGAGACACTGTGATGAGAGCACAGAGAGTCAAGGATGAGAGGTGAGGAGAGCACAGGCCCGGGAGCTGCTGCGTCCAAACAGCCGGTTGGGCTCAAAGCCAGAACATTCAGGAACGGAACTGAAATGACAACTTAAAGAAGACTGAGGATAGGTATTGAATTGAGGGTTTTGCCTGGCTGGATACAAATATTCCAAGGGCATGTTCATGTGAAAATTTATTGTTATTAGGAATTTCCTACTCACTTTTGTTTCCATTAACAAAGACAACTAGCTAATTTCCTCTCATATGGTATCCTTAGTGATGAGTATTAATATTGACACCCTGAACTTGGTACAAGCGTTTACTGGGATTTCCCAGAAGTCAAGCTCAAGGGATTAATTGAACTGAATTAATAAACCATTCATATAGCTCAGGACCTAGAACAACTGTGACAGCCATGTTTAAGTTACCTAAGTACCTAGAAAAACTGACAGCCATGAGGGAGCAACCGGAGCACCTAGAAAGACTGAAAATCGTGTTGAAGATACAGTACCATGGTGTTTGGACTAACTGTGACAGTTGAGAGGACAATAAGGAAGCCATCTTAGTACCTAGTAGACCAAAGCTGCGGTGAGGCTAAAACATCTGTCTGTCGTTCCCACACACTCACAGACACACTTTATGGTGAAAACGTACGTAGAGACCGTCTGCGTTTGTTCATCTGCGTTCGCTTCTTCCTCTTATTAAGCCCCGCCTTGTTTGGAGACTCCTCCTTCAGTCTGGCTTGGCTGCACAGCTTGGAAGAGCTCTGCTGACTGAAGTGGGTGGGAACGTGGCGCGCCAACCCCCCCTGGGAGGCAAAGCTGGCACTGCACCCCCCCACAACACACTGCAGGAGGGAGGGGAATGGAGCATATTATATTCCATTAAACTGAGAAAGACAGACCAAGGAGGAGACTGGGAGGGCAAGAGAAAACGGAAGAGGGAGAGAGAGGGAGGGGCATAGGCGGAGACAGAGAGAGACCAGGGGAGAGACCAGGGGAGAGACCAGGGGAGAGACCAGGGGAGAGACCAGGGGAGACCAGGGGAGAGACAGAGAGAGACCAGGGGAGAGACAGAGAGAGACCAGGGGAGAGACCAGGGGAGAGACCAGGGGAGAGACCAGGGGGAGAGACAGAGAGAGACCAGGGGGAGAGACAGAGAGAGACCAGGGGAGAGACAGAGAGAGACCAGGGGAGAGACAGAGCTACAAAAACTGGGGCAGTGACAACCGGACCAGCCGCTCAGACAACCGTCAAAGACTTGGACTGTGGGTTCAATTCTTACAGGAATCATCATGTCCAGTCTACACACCTTGAAGGGTTTGTCTCCACTGTGGGTCAGCATGTGTCTCTGCAGCCAGCTGGGACTGGTCGACGGAGTGTTGTACACCTTGCAGCCCTGCCACAGACACACAAAGACCTGGACGGCACAGATGTACATGCGACCAGGTGAGACCACTGAATCACTCAACTTAACGAGAGAACATCTTGAACGCGGTGTGTTAGCGAGAGAGAGATACCGGTCACTGTGTGTTAGCAAGAGAGAACAACAATGTTGTGTGTTAATGGGAGAGAACAACAGAACGCAGTGTGCTGAAAGAGAGCAAGTGAGCGACTGAACGTTGGTGTATAAGAGAGAGAGCGCAACTGAACATCGAATGTTAGAGACAGAGCAACTAAACATTCTGTTTTAGTGAGAGACAGAGACCAACTAAAGGTACGTTGGTGAGAGAGCAAGCACCTGGACGTTGTGTTAGGCAAATGGTTAACTTTTTCAAAGATTCCTTCCCAATGAACACACCCATAATTTGTCCTGGTGCCACATTTCCATCACCCACCAGACCATCAGTAGACTCTCTTACCCAGAGCAATGTACAGGATACATTAGGTTTACGTGCATTGTTCCAGGGTACAGATTTATCACGTCTTCTCCCTCCCTCTCTCTTTAACCACCACTACCTGTCCCTCCTCTCTCTTTAACCACCACTACCTGTCCCTCCTCTCTCTTTAACCACCACTACCTGTCCCTCCTCTCTCTTTAACCACCACTACCTGTCCCTCCTCTCTCTTTAACCACCACTACCTGTCCCTCCTCTCTCTTTAACCACCACTACCTGTCCCTCCTCTCTCTTTAA
>JACXGJ010015730.1:0-13133 GCA_016801105.1 Esox niger | reverse complement strand
ATATCTCTCTCCTGTGTGTTGTTTTATTAAAGTGTAGTTGGGCTGTTGGGTGCTGATTATTTTGTATGCTGTGAGTGTGCTGGTTTGAAAAGTAGACAGAGTGTGTGTTTTTGCATGCCTGCGTTCATGAAGGGCTACGTGTACGAGCACCTATGCGCGTGTGTGTGTGTGTGTGTGTGTGTGTGTGTGTGTGTGTGTGTGTGTGTGTGTGTGTGTGTGTGTGAATGTTCAGCATGTGGTATCCTGGGAAATGTTATCTTCCTTCGGCTGGAGAGACAGGAAAGGATAGTGTTTTCTGTGTCTACGTGAGTCACAGGAGAAGTCAAATGTGGTGAGAAAGGCATTTCTGTCTACCTACAAACCCAGCAGAGTGGAGGTGAAGGCGTTCAGGGCATGACCAACAGAGGGTTATGACCCCAGACGTTGCTGTCCACAGGGGACCGCCACCCACGGTGTCACTGTGAATCAGTCCACTGTTCAAGACGGTGTTGTTTTAACCCTCCCCTGGCCTACACTTGGCTGCTCACTCAGCACCATGTCTTTATTTCAGACTCTCATTCCGTGTTCTCTCCATACGTTGCCTCCGTCATTGGTTTTGACTTTCTTTGTTATATCTTTCATTTCTGTCGGTTTCCATCGACCGGTCTGTGGGACTTTTTCCTCTCACGCGTTCTGTCTTTTCATACGCCTCAACCGTTGCCTTTTGTCTTCTTCTTGTTCCCTCTACCCGCGGTCAACCATGTGCTGTAAAGCCTGTTGGGTAGTTTAATGCCAGATCAGTGACTGAGTGCGTTGCAGTCACATTTTAGCTGGCTGAAAAACAAGTTAGGGATTGCATGAGGGAGCATTATAGCAGGGTTCTCATTGGTTGTTTTGGTGATGTTGAAAGGCCCAGGGCTCCAGAGGAAAGGAAGACGTTGTGGGAATGTTAGTTTGAGGTTTTATTGCCGCTGGCAGACCGCTGGGCCCCTGTCTGAGCAAAGCTCAATTCCAGAGCAGAGCAACACTTGTATAGACATTACAGTAGAGGACTCACGTTGATAAATGCCCGGTATGTTATATGAAGAAGTGTACAGGGCTATGCATACTACGGGGACATACATAATTAGAGAAACACACCACATTGGGTCCCTGTTTGCTAAATACAGCAGATTATTCAGATTTGAGAAAGGAAGCTCAGCAGCTGTGGACTGTCTAGCCTTAGCTTGTAGACATTCCTGTGTGTGTGTGTGTGTTAGCATGCGTGCATGGGTTTGTGTTTTGGAAGAGAGCCTGCAGACTTGAAGGATATCAAACCAGGTGCCAAGATAGGCAAACAGAGACTCCCTCCCTGACCAACACTTGCACACGCACACACGCGCACACACACTGGGATTGAAACTTGTTCCCAGGACTGGTGAGCGTCTCAGATGCCTGAGCTTAGCATCGAAAAGGCAAAATGTTACCTCAGATGACATGCCATATGAAGCTAATTGGATGGTACATTCATGATAGTGATTCCATTGCTGTAATGTGAAGCGTTTAAGCTCTCTGTCAAAGTCACTGACCCTGCCCTGTCGTCATGCCATCAACAGGGTCATTCCAGTTACATCACACATCTTGACTGGTCCCCCGACAACAAGTTCATCATGTCCAACTCAGGGGACTATGAGATCCTCTATTGTGAGTAAACAGTCTGCCTTGAAATGACTGCCGCTGCCCTGTCTCTGATCTAACCCCGTGCCACCTTATGCAGCCAATGAGTGCTGTTTTTTTAGTTCACCTTTTTGAATAACCGAGCGGTATCCATTGGTAGCTCCATATCTTCCATTTAGTTGCCTTGTAACACTGTTGCTGCGAGGTGTCCTGACTTGCCTCTTCTCCCAGGGGACATTCCAAATGGCTGCAAGTACATCCGCAACCGCTCCGAGTGCAAGGACATCGACTGGGCCACCTACACCTGTGTGCTGGGATACCATGTCTTTGGTTAGTGCCTTCATGCGCCACAGGGATTTGGTGGGATTGGTTCTGGCAGAGGGACGCTTGTCGTCCTGACCGATTGGGTTTACATGGGGACCTCACTGATTCTCTGGTTTTAACGTCTATGGGCTGCTGATGTTTTATATAGCTGAACAGTGTTTACAGATCAGCTCTGTGTTACAGTCTGGAGATGAACATGGATTCAATTAAGATCCTCTCCTGAAATGTTGGATGGTGCAACATATTGTTTTAATGGAGGACAGTGTGTTTGTAAGACATGTAAAACGGGTTGGCTGGACAGGTATTCACCCCCTACTGTAGGTTGATTCTTTGCATCAGTTACAGCTGCAAGTATTTTTGGTTTATGTCTTTAACAGCTTTGCACATCTGGTTCCTGCAATGACTTCCCCTTGTGGTATCTACAGTGTGTATCTACAGTGTGTATCTACAGTGTGTATCTACAGTGTGTATCTACAGTGTGTATCTGCAGTGTGTATCTGCAGTGTGTATCTGCAGTGTGTATCTGCAGTGTGTATCTGCAGTGTGTATCTGCAGTGTGTATCTACAGTGTGTATCTACAGTGTGTATCTACAGTGCTTCCCCCTCCATCTGTCTTCCTCTCGGAGGGACCCAAACCTAGAATGATCAAGCCCCATAGCAGTCCTCACTCCACATATGCCAGCTCTTTATAAGGCTGGAAAAAAGAGTTAATATCTTGACTTTCCACAATTGTCAGCCAGTAGAGAATGTCCCTTTCCCAGGCTGAAACTGATAGGACCCCCCTAAAACAGACAATGTGCACGAAGCGGTCAGTATTTCCATATGGATCTTGAGTGTATTAGTTCACACGCCTGTGAGAGAGAGGTGAGATGTTGAAGGTTTTCAGGTTTGTTAGTGTGTATGCAGAGGTCTAGGACATAATACGGTCTGTCACGGTGTTTCTCTGACCCCTGGTGGTACGCTTTTGTAATGGTTTTATTTTGAGGATAGCACGCTACAGGGCTTCTCGGCGGGCAGCCCGAATTTAATAAATACATCATTTTCTTTGTGGATTATATTGTCTGCATGACATCGTATCTCTGAAGCTTCACTGTTCACACAGATTCCCTTTGATAATGAGGCAGAGTGTATCTGTGTGTGTGTGCCTGTGTGCCTGTGTGCCTGTGTGCCTGTGTGCGTGTGTGCGTGTGTGCGTGTGTGCGTGTGTGCGTGTGTGTGTGTGTGGGTTTGTCTTCCAGGAGTGTGGCCTGAGGGTTCCGATGGCACAGACATAAATGCGTTGATCAGATCCCACAACAGGAAGGTAATTGCTCTGGCTGACGACTTCTGCAAAGTGCACCTCTTCCAGTACCCCTGCTCCAGACCCAAGGTGAGCTGGTTCCTGGTTTCATTTCTGTAACATCTGGCTGAGTTCATATTGTACCGTGACCCGCATGCCTTCTGTCGTTGCAGGCCCCGAGCCACAAATACAGCGCCCACAGTAGTCATGTGACCAACGTGACCTTCCTCCACAATGACAGCCATCTGGTGTCCACGGGCGGGAAAGATACCAGTGTCATGCAGTGGCGTCTGGTGGAGAAGACCTCCTTGGTCCCGAGCGACTCGTCTCTGGTTCTGGTGGAGGGGCTCCTGCAAAACTCCGCCCCCCGCCCCACACTCCCGGTGGTTCCCCCGACGCCCACCCCGCCAACTGTCCTCGACCTGACCTCCGACCCCGTGATGGAGCCCTGCGGGGTCATGGCAGTGGTCACGCCTCCCACCACGCCCACCAAGCCCACGACAAATGGCCGGCAAGAGAGCTCACCGGATACCCCTCCCCCCTCTGAGCTGACCTCACCCCGCTTGGATTCCACCCCACCCCCATCCGACAGCACGCTGAGCCCCAAAGACAGCCTGGACCCCAGTGATGACACGGCCACGCCTAGCGACGAGGGCCGTCCGTTCACCCCACCCTCCTAAAGAGTCTCAGTTCTGATGCTCTCGCTCCTGCTCAACACTCCCCCCTGGAGGCACCTTGATGTCACTGCAGCTCTCAGGTGGAGCGCAGCAGGGTTCAATATCAGTTCAGGTTTTTTTGGATGTTTTTCTTTGTAGTTTCTTATCATGATCTTTTCATTTTTGTTTTGAAGTCTATGTGTAAATTGGTTAAGAATGCACGTTGTGATAGAGATGAGGCAGTAATATTAGTGGCTTCTGTTTTTGTTTTTAACGCGGTTAGATGACGTCATGCGTTTGTGAGGAGATAGTGGTTATTCTGGGTCATGCGGTCAAGTCAAATCTGCAGATAAATGCTCTAGGAGAGTGGTACACAAACACACACTAACACTGGCACCAACTACACTGCGACACACACACACACACACACACACACACACACTCACACACACATGCACACACACAAACAAACCAACATAACACTCATGGATTTTAGAGACACTTGTAGTATTGTTCCCACAGATTAAACATTATGATACAGTACTTGATACCAAGTATTACCTAATGTGTTTCAACTGAAGTATATAATGCTCTGAGAGCCTGGGGCCTCTTCCCTGATCCTGGATAACGCCAGGCTGGTACCTCTGGCAAATGCTTTTCTACAGTCCAGCTTTTGTCAATACTGATCATACAGTATGTTGGCTGTGTTGCCATACAAAGTTATACTCACACCATCCTCTCTGAGTAATCGAGCGGCCTGCATTAACACACCCTACAGTGTGACCACCACACGATCAGTTACATACACCACAGTTCTCCTTATCTCCAGGGGTGTTCAGGTGTGTCTGTGTGGAAAAAGTGTGTGTGTGTGTGTGTGTGTGTGTGAGTGAGTGAAGACTGACATGCCTGAAGACTGTGTCTCCATGGCAATAAGCTGTTCTCTCTGGTAGAGTCCCTGCTGGAACATCATCCATCCAGTCTTGCTTTAACGACCCCTCCCCCTCGACCCCGAAAAAGGAAATCCTGTGACCGTGGCCACACCAAACCACCGGCAACCCCTGCAAGGCAGACTCTCACCCGCTAGACCCGCGTGCTCCAGTTTTTAGCGTTTCTTTTTTATTTGATTTGAAACCTTTTAAAAGCTCATTCTGGGGACTGTCTCTTCTCTGCTCTGTGGACTGAGATGTTTTTAGATAAAAATAAATAAATGCAGAAGACAAAAAAAAGAAGAAAAAAGGAAATAGTCTTAAGAGCGTGTGAGTCTCCGTTTACACGTTTGCGTCATTCCGGAGGAGGGTGTGTGGCCTCCCACACAACCCCCCCACCGCTCTGTCATTTCAGCAGAAACTCAGGACTGGATCACGCTTACACAATCACACAGCCAACAGGGAGAGGCGATGGTCGTCGTCCCCTAGTGGGAATATGCTGGTTAATTTCCACAGAGAGGGCCTACGAAAGAGATAAAGAAAGGCTGTTCGGGTTATTTATCCAGAAGTGAAGGAGAAAAATGTATTCTGACTGTCTGTCGACCAGGGCTGGTTCTAGGCATTAGCGACATAAGTGGATTCTTAGGGCCCCGACCGTTACGGGCCCCAAAACTCTAGGGCCTCCAAAAGGTTAGAGCCAGCACAGACTTTGCTGACTAGGGAAAGTGGAGGGTTTCAGTGACCAGGCAACCGTCGACAGAAGACTGATACGGATACGGATGTTTAGCTAGTTGTGAAGGACTAAACAACGAAGAGGGAGGACAATGTAAAAAGGCATGTGGTGTAGGTGAAGCATGTTCTACGTCCTGTCCGTCAGAGAGAGATGACTCTGGATCCTGTGTAGGTGAAGTAACGATGTGGAACCGTCGGCAGGTTTATGGTGAACACGTCGGTCTCGTTGGTGAAAGCCAGAGGGCTTTGGTGTATCAGTGTTTTTCAATGCCGTTCTAACGCCTCAAAGATGTCGTCTCCTAGCTTGTCCACAAAGAACATCTTTTCATATTCAAATTGTCTGACCTTTTTTTTGGCAAATTAACTGCCTGTACTTCTTTCCTGCACGGGGATGCTTCACTGTATGTCGATTTTGTTTGTAGTCGGTCCTGTGTTTGTTTCCCCGTGGTCCTGTTGTCGTAGTGAACTTGGGCTTTTCTTCCCAGACTTTTCTGCTTCTGAGAGCATGGAACAGAAACGTTTTTGAACCTGGTCTAATATGTTGTGACCTGGGTAATCAATGACCGGAGCTTGTCAATTACCCTTAGATACTTGGAGTGTTTCCAGAAGGCTACTATCCTGTTTTTGGGGGGTGGAGTGGGCAACTGGTCTCAATACATTTTCGCCCTGATCCGTATCCATTTTGTACATTCAGGTGTGGCTACTTTATGTATATATGGTATGCCTGTGTGTATATATCTGCTTATTGTTGTTTTCATCTTGAGAAGGCGGTCCACTATGAAACAGTGTTGTCTTTCACCACTAGGGGGTGCACTCCTCCAGCTCATCCGCAGACCAGGCCTGTGCAGTACTGTATTATCCTGGAGGTTTGACTTCTCATATACCATGGTGCCGAATGTTCTTATTGGAGGTTGTCACGTTGCGACGGTGAACCGGCTTCGAGGGGGCCTCCTCTTGTAGCCTCTCCAGAGGCGTCTCTCGTTTTGTCGTTGAAGTGTGTTCATGGCCGCTAACCTCGCCCCATTTTGGCTTGGGAGTGGCCTTCCAATTGGAGGCCTATGGCAGGTATGTCCTTTGAATGTTGCTCTGAGAATTGCCTTGCTACAGCATCCATATCAAAGGTCGGGTGAAGCAGGGTTTTGTTTGGGTTTTTTTAAGACAGGGAACTTTTGATTGTTAATTAGGTGTTGAAAACGTGGATCCCATTGCATCTTATTCTGGGCCTTGACAAGGATCTGAGATTTGCCGTTGCGAGGTCCATTATGTCCATGTTGTCACAAATCTTTTTAGGGGATCTTTATCTTTTTTGAAGGGCTTGTATAGAATCACATTTTTCCAGTTAGACCGGCTAGTATCCAAAACACAGAAAGGGAAAAGGGTGGATGAGTTGAAACACAAATCCTCTGGACTGGTCTGAAATCTCAGCCTTGTGAATGTATATCAGTGTGTTCTGGGAGGCAGTGAATGGGAGATGGTCAAAGGTAGTGTTTTACCGACACCACTCTGCGATCACCGAATCATTGTGTTGGGACATGGGAGGGTTCAGAGGGGACATACATGTACAACCTGTTGTGATATTCCTAATATAACATGATGAGAGTGATGCTCACAATGCCGATGATGTTGAAATTGGGTTGATATGACTGACAAAAAAACAGAAGAAATGTTTCACGTGAACAACGTTTGAGCCATTCTGTCACTCATGCATTCCTGTCAATGGAAAGAAAAATACTGAAGATAAAAAAAATGAAAATAAACAATTGAAAACAGAAATGCCGTTATGTCTGGGTGTTTTTCAACGATTCCATGTCACCGATTCATCTGTTCAGTTCATTTGATTTAATCAAAGTTGTGATTTTAGGAACGGGAGAGTTTGTTTGACCTTGGCAAAGTTTACGTTCAATCCTTTCCCAAACATCTCTGTCCCTGAGCTTAGTCGGGATCAATCTGAACCCTGTGATGCATCCTGCTGCGTCCGACGTGAACGCTAGCATTCGTATACATGACTGTCGTGGTTATCTAGGTCACTGTGTTTCCTAGACGATTGTGAATGTGTTTGTCTGTCACGGGGCGGCATTAAGAGGGTAAAGTACTCTGGACATGGCGTTAGACTGTGATTATACAGAGAGCTGGCACCGTGCTGGCGCCGTGCTGGCACAGGTGATCAGGAGGTTTCGCTGACCGACTGCGACACAGGTAAACAGACGCACAGACTGCAAGGCACCATCCACTGACGAGTACTTTGGACGCGCGCGCGTTCACACAAGCAGATACTCTGTTTGTCTATCGATGTGTGCCACAGTAAAAGGCCTATGAGGTGAAATGTCCCTCTGATTCCACATTAATCACATTCAACCAATAGCTGTCTGGATGCTTGTGCAAGACATGGTGGACACGAGATTAGTGAGAGAAACTGTCCTAAGACTTTATTTTGTATATCAAGATTATATATATATATACACACTGCATTACTCATAAAAACATTTATTCAGAAAGTGCTAAACAGTACTGGTGCATAGAGTATATTTAAGTTGTCAACTAATATTGCAGATCATTCCTCCCTCCGTTATGTTCTCTCTCCTCTGCCTCCTGGCTATTATGGGTCAGTGGCCCCAGGAACCAGATCTAGGCATTGCAGCGGTTCTGATAGCAACATGTCCAGCCAGGCCGTGAGCAGAACTCCAGCCTAGCACAGCCTTTCTCCCCAGACTCTGTAGAAGAGAGGGAAAATCAACAACCCAAAGGATCAAGGATTTTACCAGCGGATTTGGATTCACTCGCTTTGTGAAAGATTTGGGGAATTTTGATTTGTTTCACAAAACAAAATACACTATGCTATAAATTTGTATTGCTGATTTTCTGACAGAAAATGCAGCTGCTCTGACTTTGTTTCCTCAAATCTTGTTGCGTACACATGACGAAGGATAGAGTGACCTAATCAGAGAGATGAAGAAATTGTGGACACAGGGATTGTGAAGCCATTGTGTAAGAAAGGACTTTAATACTCACTCCTTGTGTAGCAGGCCTGCTCTGTTTTGCTTGAGCA
Source organism: Esox niger (assembly GCA_016801105.1). Classification (NCBI taxonomy): domain Eukaryota; kingdom Metazoa; phylum Chordata; class Actinopteri; order Esociformes; family Esocidae; genus Esox; species Esox niger. The sequence continues at coordinate 4,535 of JACXGJ010015730.1, read as the reverse complement.
CTTAAGAAGCTGGTTCCTCAGCATTAAGAAGTCCTCACCATAACACTCAATGTGATGGTCCGCTATGACAAGGAAGGAAGGAAAGGAAAGACAGGGTTCTCATTGATGACAAGAGTGTGCCTCGATTTTACATCGGAACAAGCAGTCCACCCGTACAAAAAGATTGCAGTCCAAATGCCAAATAAATGTTATGCACTTCTTGTGCCCCATCTAATCTAGTCTTACATAAAGGTGGAATTAAATATTTTACAATCTAGATATATTGTAAATATTTTACAATATATCTAGATTGTAGAAGGAAATTATAGACCTGTAACCCATTTTCCCAAACCAGAGATCACAACCCTCTGCGGGGTCAGATGATTTACATATGTGGGGAGAAATACTTTATGCTTGGTTTATAAAACTGGGGTTATTGTTCATTATATTGCTCAACTAAGTCTTGCTACATCAAACATATTGGAATTGTCACACTATACTTCTTTCTTAAATGTTTTCAAAGAATTTGAAATTTACAGTATGCAACTTTTGTATTTGTCATGCAATTACATTTTGAAATGCAATAGGTCTAGGGAAATTAATGTATTATTTATAATAGTTAATTTCTATATATGAATGATAATACTCATTTGATGCCTCGCACAGATATTTGCAATAGCTCAGCTTGGCTCGTTCAAATTTGTTTTCAAATTCCTGAAGCAATGTTCAAGAGTACTCACCAGAGCAGTTTTTCAGTGACCTGCTTGTTCCAGAAGGAACCCTAAGCACTAAGTCAGAACGTTTGACTAACCTGTGCACAGAGGAAGCAGCAGGAGCAAAACCAAGTAGGCTTTCATTGTCGGTCGCAACAGAGAAGTTGAATAGCAATAGAGATGTCTGTAATGTTTGAGTGCTCCTGAGGCAGAGAGCGCCTGGGATTTTATATGTTGCGTTGTGTGGTAAGCCAGGTGACAGGAACACAAACAGACCAGATGTAATCCGTTCGGGCCAAGGGTTGAATACATATACAATACAAACACTCCTTAACAATCACCAACTTTCTCTTGACCGCCAGAGAAACTTGGGCAACATACAATACAGATTATGGAATGATACAACTGGTGAAATAGCAGACAATCTTCATGTCGATATGTTAAGACTCTAGTTTATGAAGTAGTCTAACGTTTAACAATCTGTAACTTGTTTAGTCAATGACAGAGCTCTGTTAACCTAATTGTTTCCAACATATTAGCAGGCAAGCCACAATGCAAATGTTCATCGTAACCCTAAGGATTTCATTACCCCCATAGCCAGGCTTTTTAACCCCATGAATGTGTCTGTTACCTATACATGTTACGACCATTTGCAGTACAGCTGCCAGAATGGACTGTCTGGGTACAATGGTAAACAATCATGAATAAATACATTTCAAAGTTATCTTGTTAATCTAGACTGTCTCAGAACTGGGGTTACATGAGTAACCCCTAGATGCCACTAAATGTGACCCTTACATTTTTGTTAATACTTCTCAGGCCTGTTACACACTAGCCTGTATTTATCAAACAACAATGACTTCTGTGCAGCTATTCACTGCACTTCTAACTCTGTTATGCACATACCCTGAGTCCTGTGTATGCTAATCAGTTTATCCATAAACTTGTTTTGCTGTGGTATAACACATTTGGCCCAGCTCCATTAGCTATTTTCCTAGCACAGGGGTGTTGCCAGAAATGATTTGAATGGACAATAGACATCCTTCCATACCCATTATCTGCATGAGCCTTGTGTATTGCTACACCCAATGAATTATATGAATCAGGTCAGTTATTTCCACCGACAATACCATTGTCCAAACTTTCACATTGAAACAGACCAAATATATGCATGTTCTTCAACTCCAGTAGAGTTACGGACGTGCAGAACAACAAATCCAACCAAGTTTGGATAAGATAAACCTCGGCAAATCTCCCTAAATATTCACACAAGCCAATTTGGTTCCAAGTGCCGGAACCTAAATACTTACAAACAGCAAACCAGGTCTACCTCAGCACCTCAGCTCCAGAAATTGTACAAACTAGACCTAGTCCCTAATATAGAATTATATCACAAGGTGCCAGAGACAGTCATATGATATAATAAACAGGTTCTGGGACTCTGCCATAGACAAATAAATGTATCACTTCTGTAGTATATATATATATATACAGTATATATATACACTTCTGTATATATATATATATATACAGTGGATATATATACAGTGGATATAAAAAATATGTTAAAATGCCAGGTTTTTGTGATGTAAAAGAATGAGACAAAGATTAATCATGTTTGAACTTTTTCCACTTTCAATGTGACCTATAATGTGAACAATTCAATTGAAAACCTAACTGAAATCTTTGAAGAGGAAAACATTTATAATAATCCTTACAATAACCTGGTTGCATAAGTGTGCACACCCTTAAACTAATAGTTTCTTGAAGCACCTTCCAAGAGCTTCCAAAGCATCAGAGGGATCTCATTGTTGAAAGATATCAGTCAGGAGAAGGGTACAAAATAATTTACAAAGTATTAGATGTACCATGGAACACAGTGAAGACAGTCATCATCAATTGGAGAAAATATGGCACAACCGAGACATCACCATGAACTGGACATCCCTCCAAAAAGAAAACTGGTCATGGATGCTTCCAAGAGGCCTACAGCAGTATTAAAAGAGCTGCAGGAATTTCTGTCAAGAACTGACTGTGTGCTACATGTGTCAAAAATCTCCCGTATTCTTCATATGAATGGGCTATGGAGTTGGATGGCAAGACAGAAGCATTTTGTTACAAAGAAAAACATCCAAGCCTGACTGAAGTTTGCAAAAGTCTCAAGTCTCCTTAAAGCAGGTGGGAAAATGTATTATGGTTTGATGAAACCAAGGTTGAACTTTTTGGCCATATTTCTAAATGGTATGTTTGGTGCAAAAACAACACTACAAATCACCCAAAGAACACCATACCCACAATGAAGCATGGCGGTGGCAGCATCGTGCATTGGGGCTGTTTCTTCAGCTATTTATGTGTGTATATACAGTGGGGAGAACAATTATTTGGTACACTGCTGATTTTGCAGGTTTTCCTACTTACAAAGCATGTAGAGGTCTGTAATTTTTACCATAGGTACACTTCAACTGTGCGAGACAGAATCTAAAAATCCAGAAAATCACAATGTATGATTATTAAATAATTAATTTGCATTTTATTGCATGACATAAGTATTTGATCACCTACCAACCAGTAAGAATTCCAGCTCTCACAGACCTGTTAGTTTTTCTTTAAGAAGCCCTCCTGTTCTCGACCATTACCTGTATTAACTGCAACTGTTTTAACACGTTACCTGTATAAAAGACACCTGTCCACAGACTCCAACCTCTCCACAATGGCCAAGACCAGAGAGTTGTGTAAGGACATCAGGGATATAATTGTAGACCTGCACAAGGCTGGGATGGGCTACAGGACAATAGGCAAGCAGGTTGGTGAGAAGGCCACAACTGTTGGCGCAATTATTAGAAAATGAAAGAAGTTCAAGATGGCGGTCAATCTCACTCGGTCTGGGGCTCCATGCAGGATCTCACCTCATGGGGGCATCAATGATCATGAGGAAGGTGAGGGATCAGCCCAGAACTACACGGCAGGACCTGGTCAATGACCTGAAGAGAGCTGGGACCACAGTCTCAAAGAAGAAGAAGGATGAGTACAAGCCCAAGAACACTATCCCAACCGTGAAGCATGGAGGTGGAAACATAATTCTTTGGGGATGCTTTTCTGCAAAGGGGACAGGATGACTGCACTGTATTGAGGGGAGGATGGATGGGGCCAGGTATTGCGAGATCTTGGCCAACAACCTCCTTCCCTCAGTAAGAGCATTAAAGATGGGTCGTGGCTGGGTAAACACACAGCCAGGGCAACTAAGGAGTGGCTCCATAAGAAGCATCTCAAGGTCCTGGAATGGCCTAGCCAGTCTCCAGACCTGAACCCAATAGAAAATCTTTGGAGGGAGCTGAAAGTCCGTATTGCCAAGCAACAGCCCCAAAACCTGAAGGATCTGGAGAAGGTCTGTATGGAGGAGTGGGCCAAAATCCCTGCTGCAGTGTGTGCACACCTGGGGCCTCATTTATAAACGTTGCGTACGCACAAAAGAAGGCGTAAGCCGCTCTCTACGCAATAGTTGGTATTTATAAAAAGCAAACTTGACGGTAAAATGTGCGGTCCTTCACGCAAGCTCTGACCCAGGCGTACGCACAAAAACGGGTGAAATGAGAAATGGCGACACGCAGTTGGAAAAAACACGTGAAAGTGTGTGACACTGTAGACGTTGTGTAAAATAAATGGCAATACTGCCTCTCATAAATAACACGAAGACTTCACAAAGCAAGTCTTACAATCAACAGCCTACGAACACCCGTTTGATCGATTTGAAACAGAAATGCAAATTAATATTTCCAAAAAGAAAAGTGAAATATGTTCTGCAATAATATTGGCATGTTATACAATTCATCCTCATAAATAAGA
>JACXGJ010015729.1:0-13135 GCA_016801105.1 Esox niger | reverse complement strand
AATACGACACCTCTCACTACAATACGACACCTCTCACTACAGTATGACACCTCTCACTATAATACGACATCTCTCATTACAATACGACATCTCTCACTACAATACGACACCTCTCACTACAATACGACACCTCTCACTACAATACGACACCTCTCACTACAATACGACACCTCTCACTACAATACGACATCTCTCACTACAATACGACACCTCTCACAACAATATGACACCTCTCACTACAATACGGCATCTTTCACTACAATACGACATCTCTCATTACAATATGACATCTCTCATTACAATATGACACCTCTCACAACAATATGACACCTCTCACTACAATACGGCATCTTTCACTACAATACGACATCTCTCATTACAATATGACATCTCTCATTACAATATGACTGTCCATCTGTCTAGCTGCCTATCTATTCCATGTGTCTATCATCTACTGCATGTTCATACATCTTTACTTCTATGCATACATCTGTGGTAATAGTGGAAAGATTTTGTTTCACAACTTTAATTCAGTAGGAAATTATTGTACCATCTAAATAGCTTCTTAAAAAATGTTAAGATCCAAAAATATGTTTTTTTAAAGCTTTTGTAGGGTGGTCACCAAAAGGGAAAGTAAGTAGTGTAAGTGAAATATGAGATGTTGCTTTGATTCAGCTATACTCCATAAGGTGTGAGAAAATTAGGGGAGTTCAAATTAGAAGATGTTTGAATTGAGAGTAATATTTTTATAATAGTGCCTGTTACATTAAAGCCGCACTGTGTAGAATCCTGCCTCTAAACAATAACAATGACGTGTTTCACCCTCGTCTTACCTTGCTGAACGAGATCTGTATAGTACACACTAGTCCAGGGTTGTTTAGGTTGCATTGCCAGTGTCTAAAGCGATTATAAGTCAATGCAAACTGATATACGGACTGGCAAGAAAGTTTAGATAAGGAATATGTTAGTCATTCCCATTAATTGTTCTGAAAAATATTATTCGAAATATGAACTTAAAACATTAACTGCAGATGTCCACTGTATATCTTTGCTTGGTTTTATGCTATTAGTACAGTAAATGGCATACATACTGCCCCTTTTAAATAATATATGCAATTACTCATGACACACCTTTTGAAATAGATACAACAAATCATATGCCTCGTTTCCCAAACTTTCTTTGGGAACACTTCGTCTACTAGATATATCCATCAAATGGTTTCTCTGACTGTCTCTTTCTATCTCATTCTCTCTGTCTTGATCATTGGACAGTGTCAAGGTCGTGGGCCTCAGTGTCTGCTCCATTGCCCTCTCATCTCACTGTTTGTCCAGCTCCATCACGACAAGGGAACAGATGGTGTTAGTGACAGAGTGGTCAGGGCCAGGCACAGTCAACAAACAAATGTGCGCACACACACACACACACACACACATGCACACCCGTGCTTACATGCATACACAACAAACACATGCACACACTGCATTTATGCCAGCAATGGGGATGATAGGCAATGTTGTCTGTGCCCAGTGACAAACCTCAGTCTCACAGATCAGAAACCTGTTAGAAACGCTCGGCAGGGACCCACTGATAACTCATGTAGATCTCATGTAGAGCTTCAGCCTGGAGACTTTCTTTATCATGTTTTATTTTGCTAAGTTTCCCAGCACTCCAAAAAAAGACAAGGTTGGGAGATTATTTAAGGTTTCTTTACAATAAAACTGTCTGTAAATCCCTACGTTACTCCAGGAAAATGTCAGAGGATTGAAAGTTTTTTTGAAAAGAGACAAACTATTGTAGTGGCCTTATGCCCTACCCAGGACAAAGAAAACTGTAGTGAGGAGCCCTGTAAATCCTCAGGGAAGCTTTGGGAGTAAATTGTTCATATATGGACCTTCTGTAAGAGGAGTCCTGGTGTGGAGGCCTAGCTTAGTAGACTTTTATATGAATCAATTTTTAAGACCTGCCCAAGCGCCTATGCAAATACAGACATTGGAATAGTTACTTCATTATTTTATGTAATTAAAAGTGTTAATAATAATACATTCAAATGCAATTATAAATTAGGAGATCCAAATCCTGCATGGAAATTGGCTAAAGGCCTTGATACATAACACTGTATACCACAAGTATGACATCACATAACTTTTACCATTCAAATTGTGTTGGTAGCTGACATACCATGGGATTTGTTCATGTTATCCATATACCATGGTTAGAGGTATATCCAGGCATATGTGTTGTGCCTAAGAACAGCTGTTTGTAGTGCTATATTGGCCATGTGCGACACCCCTCATAACGTAATTGCTTGAATAGCAGGGCTGTCGAAGGTAACGCGTTAACGCGTGCGATTAATTTTAAATACTTAATGGCGTTAAATTTTTTTCGCCGTTAAAACATTTTTTTTTTTATATTTGAGCTTCGGTGCCATACAGTAAGATCTTGACTTTAGCGGGAGCTGACAGAATCGCGCGACTATCATGCATTTACCGTTAACCAGAAACTTTATTGTTGGTTGACTTGACCTGAGTGCTTCAGAGGCATTTTTCAATAAAGAATATAATTGGAGAGTTGGCATTCGTGTTTACACGGCACTGGTTTAACAACAACAGCATAAAAAGCGATAGTTAGGCTTATACAACCGTTTTTGCAATGGATGTGAGAAAATGGGAATCTCTTCCTGCGTCCTGCATCCCACACTCACTACAAAAACCCATCAAACAGGAATGCTAGTCATGGCTCCCCTAGCTCTGGTGCATGACTCCAAAATTGTCATTATTACATTATTTTGCTAATCTAAGTTAAGCATTAATGCTTTACACCAAAGCCTATTATCATAGTGGAATTAGCAAACAACTGTGCTCTGCATGAATTACAGACATTGCCTTTTAATTTTCTTATGTTTGTACATATCTCTAGCCACCATGTCTACCTTATGCCATTGCCTATTCAAGTAGCATAACTCATGCATTTGGTTGGATTTGGGAAAAATGTAATATACTGTCAGGAACTCTAATGTTAACAGGCAATCACCTGAAACCCATTCTAACCGCATTTTGGCCTATACATCAAAGGACAATGACTTGACAGGCTAAGGTGTGAGTCACTGAGTCAGTGTAGCTGTCCAGGTAAGAGGGGCTGATATATGTTTTATGCAGTAGCCTCATGTAGCAGATATTGTCCTTGGTGCGTTAATCAAGAAAACAATGAGATGGCAACACACTATGTTTACATTTTGATGCAGCTAGCTATAGACTGAAATTGTATTTATATTAAACTAAATAAAGGGCATTGACAACTTTTTAATTTCATTTTATTTCAAGTCAAGCACTGTCCATAGTTTGCAATAAAACAAAGTATGTCGTTACCATAATGCACTGCTTTTTTTAATCCTAAAAGTGTATATTAAGGGCAACAATTAAACACATTCTAAAATTGCAATTAATTGTGATTTACTTTAGATGAGAATGTGATTAATCGCAATTTTTATCTTTTGACAGCACTATTAAATATATAATGTACATATATCAACATTTCAATTTGCACTGAATAAAATGTGAAGGTGAATAACGATTATAATCTAAGATTTTCATTTGCTCTAACTTGACCCTGCTCTCCTTGAGTGAGGGAGTTGTGTGCAGTGAGAAGTCCAGCAATTACTACCATTGATTTCAAAACTTATGAACAAATCTAACAAATATGTAATTGTTCCCCTTTAACATGATGAACCTGAATGGCATTCACTCTAACACAGGTGGTGAAAAATGTATTTCTATATACCACACCTCCAATCTGACAGCTAACTGTACAATATGTTATTTGAACTTTTTGAAAGTATAACCTTTCCCATCACAAAACGGTTCTTGTCTGAACGTTTCCCTTGACAACCATCCATTTTCAAAGCAGTGTGCTTAGACTTGTTGTCACTCGTTGCTCGTGGGCTCAAATCCATGTTTGGACTCTAGAAGGTTCCTACAGATCCCTGAAACTTTCATGACAAGGAGAACAATTTCAGAGTATTTTATTTATTTATTTTGCTTCAACAGTGTCTTCCAGATCTTCTTGAAAGTGGGCCTCAAGGGGCCCATGGGCCATGACTCAACGAACGATCGGTCATCGGTCCCTTTGTGACAGCACAGTGCACAGGTCCAAAGTCAAGACGTTTTTGTCTACAAGCCGCGCAATATTTAAAATAGCTACATGATCTGTGTGTATTAGACATATAAGAAAACATACTGCAGCTTCTTAGTAATTACAGGAGGATTCAGCAGAATGTCTGCATTTGTTTTCTTGGTTTGTTGTGGAGGTTGGAGTCATACCCTGGAAATATGGAACTAATTAGTTTTAATTGACATCTGCCCACTGTCATTCATCAAGCAGTCCACTAAATCAGACCTGTGTTATTTCTATCCCTCATTACACCTCAGAGCTAATGGTTATTTTAGTCCGAAGACTCTGGCTGCTCTTATTGTTATTGACGCATGGTTTCATCAAATACGGTGACTATACAGCACGGTCGATGCCGGGAATATAATGGACTGAGTATGAATGGAAAAACAGCCTTTTCCGTTGTCAAGGAGATGAGCTATAACCTTTGACCCCTCACTCTCCATTGCCTGCGGGAAGGTCATGTGACTTACGCTGTCTCGGATTGATCCATTTCCCTGGCCTAGAGCATCATGAACTCTAATTTCTAGATCAATGGGTAAATAGAGTGCAGTGCCGCACTCCCGCCCTGCAGGGCTGCCTGACTACATCTCCAAACAGTCACACGATGTGTCGGAGCTGGGCCTTGGCTGCATCAGTTGACAGGACTGGCTCTCGGCAGACGCTAATGTGAACTACAACCTGGACTGCACGGCTCCTGCAGTCTCTGGTTTGTCTGTTCTCTCTAGTGGACTGGTGCTACAAGACCCAAACCTGGTTGGTCTGTAATTGTCCATAATGCAGAACTCTTTATTCTGAACAAGAATTGACAGCCTGGTGTAGATAAACACCACCAATTCAGTGGGACTCCTCCAATTGGGGAATAGCGTGCTCCACATCTCCAGTCAAGTAGCCCACTATCACAGTCTATGACTATTTCCTTACGGGGACTGGCATGACATGGAACAGGCCTAGAAGCTATCTTATCATTTTATTTTAACTTGTGGATAGTAGTCTTTATAGTTTAGAGTTTAGGGTACAAACCTGTATGATAAATCTTTATACATTAAACAGTAAACAGTGCGCTACTAATGTGGGCTGTGTGTTGCATTCTAATTCATGTGAACTTCTGGTACCTCTGTGATTGTATTATGTCCAAGTCTATGATAATTCATTTGAACTACTGGTACCTCTGTGATTGTTTATATTATATCCAAGTGTATGATAATTCATGTGAACTACTGGTACCTCTGTGATTGTATTATGTCCAAGTGTATGATAATTCATGTGAACTACTGGTACCTCTGTGATTGTATTATGTCCAAGTGTATGATAATTCATGTGAACTACTGGTACCTCTGTGATTGTTTATATTATGTCCAAGTCTATGATAATTCATGTGAACTTCAAACACTACTGTCTGTGTTGCATTTACAGCACACTCAGAAAAAAAAACACACTCAAATCTACTCCAACTCTGAGTATGAATGTTGGCCTTTACCTGAAATGTATCAAAAGTCCTCTCACAGGGCATGTTTTACGTAATTATTGAGGGCTCTCAAGGTCATTGTCATGAGATCAAGGGGCATCTTCCCTCAAGGTCATTGTCATGAGATCACAAGGCATCTTCTTTCAGGCTCATTGTCATGAGATCAAGGGGCATCTTCTCTTAGGGTCATTGTCAGGAGCTCATGGGGCATCTTCTCTCAAGAGTCACATTCTTTTCTCTCTGAGTGTTGGGTGATGTCCGTATTTCTGCCAATTATTTTAGCCCTGGTACCAGCAGCCACAAGCAGAAAGCTCTGACAAGGCAACACCTCTATGACTGGAGTGCAGAGAGAGAGACTCAATCCCAGCAGCACAACCATTTGAATGCATTAAAGGTGAAAAAGGCCCCGTCTGCCCTCTGGAAGAGGTGCGTTTGGAGACAGAGGTGGCAACATGACTCTCAAGATACACCAAGAACCAGAGAGGAGAGGAGTGGTTGCTGGGTAATCAAGCGTGAGGACATTTACACAATTTGTTTTTCCTCTGGATGAGCACAAGGAAAGAAAAAACGAACGAATGAACGGGGGGGGGGGGGGAGAGGCTGAGACGAATCAGATGAGAGAGAAAACCCACAGTCTGCTGTCCTCTTTACGTGCCCAAAACGGCAGATAATAGACTTCTCCCATGCGTGTAAACATCGCATTTCCATGGAAATGGCCCCTTTCCCGCGTCTCCGGCGGGTAGTCCAGGAGAAGGGGGGGGGGGCACTGTGAGGGATGTGCCATTCGCCTCTTAATCCTGTTAGCCATTCCTAGAAGCGTGCCAATGCTCTGGTTTCAATGCTCTGGCTGGAAGAAGTGAATTAGAACCAACACACACAGAAAGCTGGCCTGGAAGACTCGAAGAGCATGCTGACGGGCAGAAAGTCAGCCATCTCCAGCCCTCTGCCTCCACTTGGCTCCCGACACTAAATAAACACCTCTCACAGCTCATTTGCATTATCTGTTGTCTACACAATCACCCCCCGGCCTGGCCCTAAATACTCTCCACTTTATGTTTTCGGAGCTCTCGTATTGCTTTCTTCACCCCGCCTCTCCTCCCCTTTTACTCCTCATTTTCTTCCAAACACCTCATCGGAGTACAGCTACTCGCTGGGATGCAGAACAACGCTTGTTACAGCCCAAACCAACCGCTATTACCAACACGTTGTAGGTCATCATAAGGGCAAAAACACCGGCGACGACCATCCGACTGAAGCACAGCACATAGTGTTCCTCTCCTGAAACCTCTGCAGGATGTCTCGTTGTCAGTCAGAGAGGACAGTGACTGTTATGTCCCCGCTTTGGCACTACCGTAACCGGTAGCACTTCACAAGGGCATCGTAACTCAAGGTACCATCAGCCATTTGGGCGCGTAGTTCATCCCGGGGATGTGTTAAAGATATCCCTCTCACCCGCTAAAGCTCTTTATTCTTACTTGTCTGAAATCCCCACAGACCAAGCCGCGGTGACAGTGGGCCTGTCAGCAGTGTACAGTACTGCACTGCTGCCCCCTATTTGTCGACTTTAGTACACACAACCACAGGAGAGAATAACCCAGTATGCCATTGGCAGTCACATAGAGAATGTTTATCTCCCCAAAAGGATATCACTGTGACAACCCATGCAATGGCCAATGGAAATGAGGATATGAACGAGTTAGGTCGGCATGACATTTATTATAATGAACCCTCTCCAATCCCAAACATTACATTGTCCACAATGTGGAATAAATGAATAAAGCTAATATTGAAAAAAATTACAGTTGCATGAAATGATCCTAAGAGCATCGTGTACAGACTGTCTACTATCCCAGGCACTGTTTTACCCATGAGCCTCGGGAGATGAACTGACAAGTGGCTTCATTATATCTAGCAGGTTCTAGACTCTTGTCCATCTTGTGTGTTGTTGTTGTTGTTGTAGTAGAGGTAACAGAGAGACAGTACAGGTAGGGCTGTTCATGCAGAACACAGACTCACAGCAGACATCACACTCCAGACTGCAAACAAAGACAGAGGAATCAATCAAACACATTTGCATTCATCCCCAGAGAGGGAGAGAGACAGTGGTGTCTGCCTGCCTCTCACCTCTCACTGTATTACAATATGGGAGAACATGCAGTCTCATGAATAAAATTATGCATATTGTTTCCATCTGAGGCAAAATCGGCCGATGTATAGAATTCTGAGGCGATTGCTTCGTTGGGCAGGACTGACACCCAGGTTTTTGCTCTTATCTCCTCCAAAAAATCAACCTGACTGCTTGTGGGCAAAGTCATGTCATATGCGGCCATGGAGTAGAACTGTGGAAGGCTGCTCATAACACTGACCGTGAGAAATGCACAAAGTGGTACCCCACAACGTACCGCACACACGAGCAATGCACTGAATGCAATGTTAGGCGCTTAACTTCACACGTCTTTAAAGATTTTCAGCTTCAGTAGCCGATGAGGGGAGTGCTTGTGAGGTGGGCACCTGCTGGGCAAACAAACGATAAGATCGACGGTTTCCTAACATGAGCAGGGTGGTTTTAACATGCCACTCGCACAGCTACGGAGTGGGGGTGGGGTTGGAGGGATGGGGGGGTATGGTTGGAGATAAGCGTTTGCACACCACCGGAAGGAAAGAGCAGAGGAGAGGAGAGAGGGCTGAGGATGGATGGGGGGTTGGGGGGGGTCTGCTGAATCTACAGAGCAGCTAATGCTAATAAGGCAAAGCTGAGCTGTTAGAGAGGCTTTAAGGAGCTTACAGAGGAAGAGACTTGATTCTGCCAAGGCTTTTTTTCCTTCTTCTCCCAAACTGAAATCTGGAGGGGTTTAATAACTCTCTCACTTATGACAAGAAAAAGAAGAGAAAAGGAGACTACAGTATATGCATACTCCACAGCCATCAGCTCAGTCTCAGGGCTTACTGTGCGGTAGTTAGACTTATTTGAAAGGGGAACGAACAGAAATACTGCCTACTACTACAGTTTAATACAATTCGAACATTAACACTAACGCACAACCATTTTGCAGTTCCATGTCTTTAATTCATTTAATTTCATGTATGTGGCCAAATGATGTTGACTTCAAGCCTGATGGTATCTGACATCTAATCTCATCCAGATTGGTTAGAGCCTCCGAACAGGTTGCCAATCTAGTTTAATAGAATAGGTCCTAATAGGCGGGCATCGATGTGAAGCTGCTCAGTGAGGTGGAAGCAACCCTGGCTGACTCATATGAGGTTCACACTTAATGTCGACCCCCCTCCCCACACACACACACACAGACACAGACACACACACACACACACACACACACACACACACACAAAAACACACAAACACACACAAAAACACACAAAAACACACACACACACACACACACACAAAAACACACACACACACAAAACACACAACACGTCTGTGGCTTTGTAGAGTGCAGCAGATGTCAGAAGAAGATCTTAGTGATTCGTACAAGGACATATGGCACGCGCGGCCGACATGTGGTTCAGGACATACGGCAGTATGGTCAAACGCTCTCCTGACCCGCACGCCGTCCACCCGCTTCATACGCCGTGCATTTGATTAAGATATTAGATACTGCCAGAGAGCGCCCAACGTGGCCGTTCGGCCCGTGACCCCTTAATGCTCTCCTACAGTAGGCATGTGTTTCATCTCACCCACGGCTGCCTCCCGTGGATCAGCCAATCACAGGTCCTGTGGCGGACTCTCACTTTCCCCCTGTACCGTCGCCTGACCTTCCCTGGGACGATATTACCCAGAAATGACAACAATAATCCCAGCATGCCACGCTGCTCCATCACAGCCTTCCCAGAGAGCGGGATTAGGGGAGGGGGTGGGGGTGGGGTCGATGGTGCCGTTTCTGGGCGAGCAGGGGGGAAGACAAGCACATCACAGCCTCTAAATCCCATATAGCCTGTCACCAGTTGACAGAGCAGCCGGGCAAGTAGAACGTATATGTGCAAGTGTGTGTGCATTTGGGGCAACCGAAATAGAACAAGTGTGTCAATATGAAGCTTGAGAGGATAAGACGTAATCGTGTGTGTGTGTGTGTGTGTGTGTGTGTGTCATATAAATTGAATGGCCGCAAAAAAATGACAGACAGAGAGAAAAGGTTGTGATATAAAGTGAAAGAGCAGAACCATCAACGAGGACAGACCAGTGCATACAGGAGGAAGGAACCTGCTAGTATACATTCTACTGCTCAGTTCCAGGACAGGCGGACCCTCCAAAGTCTGTATTACACCCAACATGGGAAGGGGTGTGTGTCTTGCCTCAGTCAAGTCTCTTCTCCCGTCCAATCGTATCTCAGCGTCAGTCAGTCCCCATCATATATATAACCTGACAGGCACCCTGGCGAATCCCCACAGTGGCACCTCAACGCAACCCTCCAAACTTTCACTGTAGGCTTCGTGACAGCCCGTTAAACCTACTGTCACAACTGCATTTCCAATTCGATGTTGATTCGGTATAGGAAGATGGCCAGAACTGTCCCTGACTCTTCAACAGATTCAGGAGTTATGCAGTACAGTGTCTCAGAATGACATCTCTCTGCCACGCAGGGACGAGAATGTGCCAGTTGCAGACCAGCAACAGAGCAGAGGGCGTGCGTCACATACGCAAGCAGACACACATCAGTAACTGAGAAAGTGTTGCCAGAGAACCAGACTGGAGCTAATGAGGTTTACATAGTGAGAGAATACCAATACCGTCAGTCAACGGAACACAGTAATTAACAACATGTGTCAATCATATACTCTGTCTGGGAGATCTCGTATTAGAAGTGTTTGGAGGCAATTAATGTATGCAAAATAGTGTAATGCCAATTGGTAAACACTTGTTCCTAATTAATAAATAACTTTCTGTCACTTCCTGATTTTACCTTATACACAGAGTCTCTCTGCTTGTTTTAATGAGTTGATGAAAATGATTGATTAAAACATGTTAATGGAAAAAACTAAAGAATACCTTGTGAGGAGAGAGACCCCTGCCAAGGTGGTTTAGTATGAACAGAGGCAGAAATTACTTGTTGAAGAGAAATCACAGTTGGAGGTCATCACATGCAGACTTTAGCTGGCTAAGCTAATGTTAAAAAAGATGCAGTTCTAAAAGTCTTGTTATGCCTAACTATGTATGTGAAGGCCGTCCAATCAAAGGCAGCACTTCCACATGAAGTCATTTTTGTCAAAATTGAAAACATGCCATTACATTAGGGTTAAATTTTCCACTACTTAAATTAATTGTATGAATCTAGGAAATAAGGACACATTTTTAATTTTCGCCATTTACTTAAGAAAACACAGTTTGGTCTGTTAAATCAAATTTTC
The DNA here is from genome assembly GCA_016801105.1 of Esox niger. Taxonomy (NCBI): domain Eukaryota; kingdom Metazoa; phylum Chordata; class Actinopteri; order Esociformes; family Esocidae; genus Esox; species Esox niger. Next base: position 2,135 of record JACXGJ010015729.1, on the reverse strand, counting down.
AAGCGTTTCCGGATGGATAGTGATGTTTAAAACCACCGCAACCTACGTAACAAATGTAAAACCTCGCTGACATACTAATAAAAGGTACACATTTCATTAAGTTAAAACACCAGTCATTCTCTTCTTACCGAACTAAAGCAACAGATTAGAGCCCCCAAAGTGGCTGGACACACTCTGGTCATTATCAGTGATTAAGAGGCCACTGGCGTGGACCTGCTTCCATCAGGGAAGTCCTGGTAGAACCCACCGTCAATTTGACTCTCCAGTCAAGCAGAGCGAGCTACGGGATATGCAAATGCTATCAAAGGATCAGGTTCACGTGACGTGTTCCTCCTGACATTAAAACAAAGCACGCCACGCACCCTTCACGGCGGGACGCCCCCGCCGCCATCCTCGGGTGGGCGGGAGGCCCTCGGGTCCCCATGGCAACCGCCCCCACTGCTTATCCTAATCAGTTCATATTAACCTTAATATTCAGAGGCCTCGGGGGGTGTGGACTCTGCGCTCTAGACTGCTGACACACCTTGTGAAAACTTCTCTACGATTTACATAGAACGACAGCTACAAACACTCGACTGAGGCGGAGAGAGAGGGATTGAAATGCACTTTGTTTGATGTGCTATGACACTGCCTAATGTAATTATCCACATTCGGCCCCCATTTGATGGTTGCCCTGCCATTACGTCGTCTAAATGTCAGTGAATTCCGCGGTCCTGGTCGGAGCTGTCCGAGGTGCTGATTTCATACTGCGGCTGCATAATCTTGTTTCATACCAAACTTTATGTCAACCAAAATATATATCTATTGCAAGGTATGGGGAGATGCTGACTGTGTGTACGTCAGTGTTCATTGTTGTCGGTAGGGCTGCTCAGCACTAAGCTTTCAGGACTCTGTCCGCTTTAGGAGCTGAGTTGGCTACAAAGGCCTCGTTCTCCCGGACAGATATGAACAACGATAGCAGGCCACGATATTCCGTACTCGCTCAACTCCAGCGAGCGGGGAAAAAGATGAGAAGCGTTACTCTCGTTGACACCTCGGCGCTGAACATAAAAGGAGGGATTGCGACGGGCAGCCGGTGGAGGGGGTATGTCTTGACAATTCCAAACTTAGGCACTGTCTACGCCGTACGGATCTGTTTCCTGAAATAGCTATAGATCTACCTCATCTGTCACCCTCCTTCGTGGCTTCCTTGTTCCTCCCTCATCAGACTGGCTGACGATCAGTATGCAAAGGAGGACGTGTCTCCAGCACTTAGACTAATGTATGAAAGCTAAAGCTGTGATCCGTGAGAGGTGTCAAAGAACCCTGGCCTTCCTTTGAACGGGCCTTATTAGGCCTGCACACCCCCTTTTCTCCCCCCCACCACCCTCTCTGGTGAGCTGCTGAGTAAATAGCTCCTGTAATTATGTCAAAGCACATTTTTCACATGCATCTCGACGAGGGATTATGGCTGCAGAGGAAAACATTGGCGTAGGGTGAGCGGTTGGATTGTGGCGGATTATGTTGACGATGACAGACCTTGTCTTCTGTGGTGAGCCCTGTGAGGAAGGAACGCGTAAACCCCCGAAGACTCAACGGCATGCAAACGGGGGGTAAACCTGAGGTGTAGTTTGGTATTAGAGGGTCGATGGGGACAACACTGAAAATATAATAACTGTAGAAACTCACGTTGGTGGTGTTCAGCTCATTAAATTGTGGCTTCATGGAAACACATGGCTTACGTGTTAAATGGCCTGGAGGGCTGGATTCAGACTGCGGGTTTAGTGGGGGGAAATCTCTACAACGCTTCAACACCGCAGTGGGAGACAAATATACGATTTATCTTCCAAGCTAATGATTCTATTTTCTGGCCTCCTACTCTTACATGTCCACTTGCTTGAAATCCTATAAGTCCTCCTAAATGCCTAACAAATTGAGGAGCGGAGCCAAGAGCCTCCGGGTTAGAGAGAGACAAGGACACCAAACTGAGAAACATATCAGGAGAGACTGTATGTGGTGTGTGTCTGACTGTGTGAGTGTTGTGTGTGTCAGAATGTGTATTTATGAGTGTGTCAGAATGTATATTTGAGTGTGGTGTGTGTCTGAATGTGTGTGTTGTGTTAGAGTGTGAGAGTGTGGTGTGTAAGAATGTGTGT
>JACXGJ010015728.1:0-13135 GCA_016801105.1 Esox niger | reverse complement strand
GCATGGTCTACTTTCGGTACGACCTGGCCTGTGGGGTTGGCATGGTCTACTTTCGGTACGACCTGGCCTGTGGGGTTGGCATGGTCTACTTTCGGTACGACCTGGCCTGTGGGGTTGGCATGGTCTACTTTCGGTACGACCTGGCCTGTGGGGTTGGCATGGTCTACTTTCGGTAGCGAGTGGATACGTTTTCTTCCCGGTCCCCTGTGGGAGTTAACTGCTGGTATTAGATGTTTCTGGGTCTGTAGATGTGTTCTAAATGAGGCTCATTCCAGGAATGACAACACTGTTGCTGCTGCCGCTGCCTTGGTGACTAACTCCGCCTACTACAGCACGTCAGCGCCTAAGGCGGAACTTCTCATCAAGCTTAAAGACATGCAGGAGAGGGAGGAGTTAGAGGAGGAGGTGGAGTCAGAGGAGGAGCTGGATCACGACCTGGCTCTTAAGAAGGTACAAGGAACACTCATCTATTCCTGAACATTGCCTGTCCTCTTCTGCTAGGGAACGTAGTTAATGGTTCTATTTAAAAAATGTATTCATGTGATTTAATGATTGACATGACCTGATCTGCAAAAATCCCCAAAATAAATTTTTTTGTATACTTGCAATTTAAAGAAAAAGAAAAATACCACTGACAACTATTCAGGATTTTTTTTTACATATAATGAAGCAGCTATATGTGGACAGAAAACGTAATCAAATCAAAGCAGTTTACTCCAATGTGGTGATTACATTACAGTGATGGCAAAAACAAAATAATGATTTGAATGTATTTGGGAATTGGGAGCCATCTGGACTGAATCTGGTTGAATGTATTTGGGAATTGGGAGCCATCTGGACTGAATCTGGTTGAATGTATTTGGGAATTGGGAGCCATCTGGACTGAATCTGGTTGAATGTATTTGGGAATTGGGAGCCATCTGGACTGTATCTGGTTGAATGTATTTGGGAATTGGGAGCCATCTGGACTGAATCTGGTTGAATGTATTTGGGAATTGGGAGCCATCTGGACTGAATCTGGTTGAATGTATTTGGGAATTGGGAGCCATCTGGACTGAATCTGGTTGAATGTATTTGGGAATTGGGAACCATCTGGACTGAATCTGGCTGACTCTAATCCTGTGTCTCCTCGCAGCAAGAGCTGGTAGACAGCCTGAGCAGGAAGCTCCAGGTGCTGCGTGAGGCCAGGGAGAGCCTCCAGGAGGACGTCCAGGACAACAACGCCCTGGGCCTGGAGGTGGAGGCTACAGTGCAGCAGCTCTGTAAGCCCAACCAGCTGGACAAGTTCAGGATGTTTGTGGGAGATCTGGACAAGGTGGTCAGTCTGCTGCTGTCACTTTCTGGACGCCTGGCCAGGGTGGAGAACGCCCTGAACAACCTGGAGGAGGACGTGGCATGTGAGGAGAAGGTGAGTCCTGTGTCCTGTGATCGTTCACTCCTTTTTGAATTCATTTATTTTCTTTATAAAGACAGGCTTCTCCAGATGTTTTATGCATTGTCCTGGATGTCCTGCTCTCTCCAACATGCTTCACAAGCCCCTCCTAGTTGCTGAACTAACTTAGACATGCTTCACTCCCACAGAGGACCCTGACAGAGAAGAGGAAACTGCTTATTCGGCAGCATGAGGATGCCAAGGAGCTGAAGGAGAACCTGGACCGGCGGGAGAAAGTGGTCTATGACATCCTGGCCTCCTACTTGAGGGAGGAAAGCCTGGCAGACTACGAGCACTTTGTCAAGATGAAGTCGGCCCTCATCATTGAACAGCGCAAGCTGGATGACAAGATTAAACTGGGAGAAGAGCAGCTGAAATGTCTGATGGACAGCCTTCCACTGGAGCAGAGGATCAATCTCTGACCTACGACCCCTGCAGTGAAGGAGGAAGAGAGAGCTGTGACCTCTGGGACAGAGGGTGAACCGGTTGTCTGATTCATTGGTTTCTGATTGACCCGAAGTGGCCCTCCAGCACCACTGGGTGGCAGCAGATAGCAGTGCTCAGAGGGACTGTACATCTCTGAACCAGCCAAATGGCGGTTAACACACATTTAAATATGAACTTTTAAAACTGTATTTACACAGGACTGCTCTCCCATGGACCATGATGTCACCATCTGGAATTAGCGACACCCACAGATAAGTCTCGGACAGTTACCAATGGCAACCGGTATTACATTGAGGAGTAATTCACTTTTGCTTTTAGTAATTTATTGTAGCCTGTTGAATCTGTACTGAGGGGTAGCGTAGGACAGTATTTTATCCGCCAGTGATTTTTAGCTATTCAACAAAACATTGATGAACTACACATTTCTGTCATATTGCAATGATTGTAATATTCTTTTTGCCATTTATTGATATTTCAATGAAAAGTAGCTGTTGTGCTTTTCCAAAACTAGTGGCCTTTCATTCCAATGTTGTTTTATGCTGTTTCCCCCCTTTATTTTCAATTGAAGCATTATGACGATTACTACGATGAGATGGCACATGGACATGCTAGTATTTCGCTGTGTAAGGAATAGTATTGTCAAAAGAGGCACTTTGCTCAACAAATAGATTTGGCACTTCAAATCCCATGATCCTCCAGTCATAGAGCTGGTTTAATTTGCATGATTCTTCTGATGGTCATGTTTGCTTGTTAGTTAGCTGAGTGTGTGGGTCCTTCCATCAAATTAATACCTTTTTGAGAATGTAACTTATTTTTTAACATTCTGTCACAGCAGATGTTCAAACTGATATAAAAAAGCTTTCCCATCTCAAGAGGATATATACAAAATAAAATACTATTGTGAAGTGCCATATCAAGAAACAGGTTTTACCATTTCATCTTAAATCAGCCAAACAGTTGACATGGAGCAACAACACAACGCACATTTCACAAAACACAAGTATAATTCTTAAAACATTTCCATTTTCCATATCTAACAGGACTGACATGCTCACATTTCACACCAGAATATGGCAAAAAACCCAAATGTAAACAGCTCACCTGCTGTTTAAACTTGGATTTGACTATGTATCAATTTTCTCACCATATTTTAAAGCAAAAGTTCAGTTCACCTAAAAAGGTTTTTGATTATATAAATATTTTCTAAGCAATTAACCTGGATTTCACACTGATGGTTGAAGTCACAGAGGGTTCCATTTGAGCTCAGAGGGTTCCATTTGAGCTCAGAGGGTTCCATTTGAGCTCAGAGGGTTCCATTTGAGCACAGAGGGTTCCATTTGAGCACTTTATATTCTCTTAATATTTAAAATTAGATAAATTGCATTTTCCACAAGGTTTCTTTCAAAGGGCACTTTAATAATTCAGGCTTTTACATTCCTCATTAATATTATATATCAACGCCAAAGGTTATCTTTGAGTGGAATGACCCAGATATCGGTGACTGTTACCGTCTGCTTTTTTCTCTTAATTGTGTTACTCGTGGTGCTATCTTGGGCATATCTTCAGTTGATCATCGTGTTCTCTTTATATGATATATTGCCCAGACAGCTGGAGCATTCAGAGGAATTCACTATTAACCTGTAACCCAAATAAAGGAAACAAACATTTTGATTAACGGTGTTAAGCAATGTACTTATGTGATATGAAGGACAGCATGGTCACACCAAGAGTCCTGCCATCATTCCATTCTGTGTGTGTGCGTGCGTGCCTGCCTCTGACTGCCTGTGTTTGGTTGTCTGTCTGTCTGTGACTGCCTGTGTTTGGTTGTATGTCTGTGTCTGTCTCTGCTGGGCTGCGTTATATCAAACAAACAGGATTCTGTAAGGAACATGAGGTGTGTGTGCTCTTTTTCTGTTCACCTGCAGGCATCATGGATTGTTTATTAAAGATTCCCTAGAGAAGAGGTGTAGAAGTCAGGTGGAGCTGTATCTGTGAAATGTGGACTTTATTGATGTCGTAGCTCCTCCCTGGACAGTTATATTATATCTGGTCAATAATTTACTAGGACTGTATTCACTAGTTTAAAGGGAATTTTAGTCTGACTGGCCCATGGTTGAATGGCAGCTGTCAAGACTCAGGGTCTCATCTGTGGTGTTTGGATTCTGGAGCGGATGCTATTCTATATGTTGCATAACTACAGACTTCAAAGGTAACTTCTGTGAGAAGTTTATAATTTAGACAGTGAATGACTATCAAATCATCATGTATGTTATTAAAATATTAAAATGTTTCTTAATTAGCAGACACTAATCCAGGGTGACATTCATTGAATTTATCGAAGATAGCTGAGACCATATCAGTCATATTGCTGCTTGAACATTATAGTATGTAAAAGTTATTAGTACTAGTCAGTGCAATGTCTTAAATACTTCAGTCCTGTTTAGAGGCAGACTGCCGTGTGAATGTCGCTGTATGCTACAGTTGTAGCTTGAGATTCCTGTTTTATACTGAGCTGTTTAACCAGCTTGATGTTAACGGAAAATGCTACACTAAGAGATCTCAAAGAGCACAGAATTGTGTTTCTGCTTTGCTGTAAGGCATGATGTTTATTATCTCTGGTCTTTACAGTATCTAGCCTCTGATTTAGATGACCTTTGGTATCTCCAGCTAATAAACTAGACTTGATGGTAAAGTGGGCTGGTTTTTGGGTTCTTTGGATTTGTCTAAACATAATCTAGAAAACCTGGTGGGGGACTAATACAACCAGCAGAGAGGAGAACCTAAGTAATAGAACCAGCAGAGTAGAACGTAATACAACCGAGAGAAGAACCAAATACAACCAGCAGAAAGGAGAACCTAACTAACACAACCACCTGAGAAGAGAACCTAAGTAATACAACAAGCTGAGAACACAACCTAAATAATAAAACCACTTGAGAAGAGAACCTAACTAACCCAACCAGCAGACTAGAGAACCTAACTAACACAACAAGCTGAGAAGAGAACCTAACTAACACAACCATATGAAAGGGGAACCTCTCTAATAAGAGACTTTAAAATAATCATAGGAGGACCAACATGCAGATACTGAGGCCTCTAGGTAATGAGTTGCACTAAAGTTTATAGAATGAGCCTAATGTCTCTGCTACTAGAAAAGCATTTTATTTAGGTGTGAAAAGGCAACATTTTGATGTTGGTTTTCTCTTTGTAGACCTGACTTTGCTGGTAGCTACTCCAAGTGAGTAAAGGTATACTTACTACTACTGGCTCATCTTATGGTCCCATCTAGCTATGTAAGGTGAATGAACTGTAAGTTACTCTGGATGAGTGTTTGGTTCTGATCTTTTTTTATATTTCCATGGTTTCAATTAATGTTTTTTGCCTTATTTATCATGGCAACCAGCAAGGCAGCAGAACTGATTTGTAAAAGGACCAGCTGTGAGCTGTACTGGGTCTGGAGTCAGCTGACCATCTGTTCCCAGTCCAGTGACATTACTACCTGGTGGTGGCATCATGGTGTACCTGGCCCACACAGCACATTGGCAGTTCCTGGGCCTGGTGATGGGTTGTGTCAGCTGGATCCTAACAATGGTCACTGCTGGCCAGAACGAGTGGCGAATTTGGTACGTAGAGGATGTCCCTAATGTAGCCTCCGGCACAGCCTGGGTGGGTGTGTGGCGGGCCTGTTTCTATAGCCACACCCTCCCTGACTTTGAGTTCTGCCGGCCAATTGGCATCACTGACACATTCATTCCCTTGGAAATACCTGTATCTCAGGTTTTAGTCATGGTGACAGTGATCCTGGGTCTGACAGGGAACATTGTTGGAGCGTATGCTGTGAGGAACATCTACTTTGGTGAGAAGCCTTCGAATGTCCTCAGGCTGCTGTTCACTGGGGCAGGAGTGCTGTACGTCCTGACAGGAGCCAGCTGCTTGGTGCCCCTGATCTGGAACATGACGTCCATTCTGACCAATCAGACAATACCCTTCCCTCCAGAGTTCCACCTCCCCCCTGCCCCCATCACACAGAAAGTGGGAGTGGCAATCTGGATCGGCATCAGTGCCTCCATTTTACTGTTCTTCAGTGGAATCCTCTTCCTCTGCTACAGTTATCCAACTGTAGAATCAAGGCCAGCGACTCAGCCAACCAGTGGAGACAAGCACCCTGCGCATGGGACAGCCATGTTCATTTCTAAACTAGAGAATGGAAATGAGGTCGGCAGCGGAGCCAGAGACAACCTAGAGACACTGCGAATCACAGAACACTGGAACACATGAGAAGTGCATCTCAGATCACTGCTGAAACTGAATGTATTTTACAATGATGTTTTTCACCTCTAAACAACTATTTCATGTAATCCTTAGAATGTGGTTATGAATGAAATAATAACACAAAAAAATGACTTCTAAATTATGAATGAAAAGATCTTCCTTCTGACAGAATGTGTATTACAACTGTAGAGCATTTCATAATTAATTTCATATTGAAACCATTTCCTGCTCCTTGGCTTGACTTGTTGGACACTGCTGTGAATCAAATTACCTCAGCTGCACCTCAGTGTGAGGGGGCCAACACTTCCTACCCAGCTCTCAAGATTGGGTTGCAAATGATTGCCTATTCCCTTCATTGTTCACTACTTCAGACCAGAGTCCTCAGTGTACTTATTCAGGGTTAGAGTTCCATTTGAGACACTAACCCTACCTGTAATCTAGTAGTAGTGGAATATTGGTTGTGACAAATCTCAACAGGAGTTATGTGATTTATTATTATAAAACATTTTAATCCAGGCAAATTAATTTGATAATTAGATCAGATTTAATTTCTCAGTTGGAGTTTAAGCTGTCTGTGTTTTGAGTGAGCTAGGTCCAATGTCTGGATATACATCTGTTATCTAGATGTCTATATCTATCTGCAGTGCCTTCTCATACATAGTTATGTTAGACCCTTTTTAACAAATGGACACTCTTACTCTCAAAAGTACAATATAGATACAATATGAAATCAAAATGGATTTTGCCACTGATTAACACAAACATTTCCATATTTTCACAGTGAAGAGTAAAATTAGCAATTACTTCTAAATTAATTAAAAAAAAACTGAATATAATGCATTGCATAAGTGCTGCCCCCCTTCCTCAAATTAAGATCTGGGCTTTAACCGGGCCACTCAGCAACATTCACAGACGTGTCTCTAAGCCTCTCTTGTCATGGCTGTGTCCTTTGGATCGTTGTTATGTTAAAGGTTCTTCTTCTCCCCAGCCTGAGGTCTTGCATGTTCTGGATCAAATTTCCTTCAAGGACCACCCTTTCCTCAGTGTTGACCAGTCTCCCAGTCCTGCTGCTAAGAAGAATCCCCAGAGCTTGATGCTCCCACCACTGTTCTTCACTGTAGAGATGGTATTAACCAGGCGATGATCAGTATCTTGTTTTTGCCAGACATAGCACTTGGTATTCAGACCAGATCATCTATTTTCTTTAGATTCCGGTAGAGGCCGCAGACGGCTGTTTCTTTAACAATAATATTTGTGTAAATATCACAAAATCTATCTGATAAAACGTGTTGCTGTATTCCTGTGGATGCTCTCATTAATAAAAAAAATTAAAAAAGGTATGCTGTCATAAGACTTTTTTTATTTATGTATGATTTCTTTACTCAAAATGCTAGCAGCAAAGCAGCCCCAACATTTTACGTTTGTGTGTTTGGTGATACGAAGTTGGAAACGTCCTTTCTCGTTTAACGTGATAATGATGTCTATGTGAGTAACAAATACACTGCGGATATGTTTGCTGTTGTCTATATTTGAGGCTGTGAAATGTGGGTAAAATCCAGTGTGGCCAACTTATCGACTTTGTTGCTATATTTAGCGAGTATTCAGACCCCTCTAGCGACTGGTTTTCAGGAAAGCGAAGAGCGACATATCTAACGACTTTTTCTGGTGTTATTTGAGTCTTTTGGAGACTGATGAAAGCACATATCGTTCTTAGTCTTCTCAACGAGCAACGAGTGCTGCCGTGGGACCCGTCCCCAAGCACTCGCTGCTCGTTCCCTCCCAGCTACAGCCAGGGCAGGAGATGTTCACCCCTCCGTGTCCAGAGAATGCAAATGAATCGTGCATTCGGGAAGCCGCCACTGGCTTACATTCAGGGCAGGATATAAAAGTGAAATGTTCTTTGTCTAAAAAATCACGGCACAAAAATGTATCACTGAATTTGATTCACACAGCCTCAGTCACTTACCATGTCCACTGTGTGTGAGCCTCCCTGAAAATATACTGAAATGAGTGGGAATCGAACACAGAATTCAAAGTCTGGTTGAAGCCGTTTGAAACCAATTATGCAAATTAGGTGATGACATCATGGTGTAATACCGCATACCTCAGAAGACCGCATACCTCTGTTTTACCTGAGGTAATTACCACCCTCCCCCCTCTGTTTTACCTGAGGTAATTACCACCCTCCCCCCTCTGTTTTACCTGAGGTAATTACCACCCTCCCCCCTCTGTTTTACCTGAGGTAATTACCACCCTCCCCCCTCAGATGGTGTCCAGCAGCATGAATGCAATGATTCAACTGTGCATCCAACAAGTCCAGTGCAGATGTTAAGCCAATTTAACACTGCCCTCTGCTGGACACCTGCCCTCTGCTGGACACCTGGGTGCTGCTGGATACCTGGGCGCTGCTGGATACCTGGGCGCTGCTGGATACCTGGGCGCTGCTGGACACCTGGGCGCTGCTAGACACCTGGGCGCTGCTGGAAACCTGCCCTCTGCTGGACACCTGCCCTCTGTTGGACACCTGGGTGCTGTTACTGTCCACCATTGCTGTCTTGCCAGGTGGGCTCTCATCGCCACTGGGATGCCCTCCCTCCAATGCCATTCGGGGGCGGAGTCACTGGCTTGTTGTTGTCTCTCTGTTGCGCACTTGTGCAATTGGTCTGTGCTCTGCTGGCAATTCTCGGCCCTCATTCAGGATGATTACTGTTGGTGGGTGTCCTTTTGGTTGATGCTTGGCAATGTGGGTGGATTGATTTCCTGTTTGATGGGCCCTGTCTGGGGCCTCCTCCGCATAGGGCCACAGAGTCACTGGACCCCCTGTCTCAGCCCCAATGTCTTACGCTGCTATATTATTGTGCTGGGGGAGTAGGGTCAGTTCTCCTCTCCACTATAAATCCCTGTAGATCTAAGGAATGCATTTTCTAAATTGTTCCTGTGTTCTGTCGTTTTAAACTTAGGAGGACATGAGGTCTTAACCCACACCTGCGGAGTAACAGGCTTGACTCGTTGCCGTCCCTGTCCAGAGTCCTCCTGGCTGTGTTGCAGATCAGGAAAATGCCTGACGATTTCAGCTGCCACTCTGCTGACCCCTCCCCCCTCCCTGTCTTTGTCCATCTGGTCATGCCTCTGATCTGGACTAGGTTTAAATAGACTCTGGGCTCAGCCCACATGCTTTGAACTATTACAATTTGGACTCTTAATATGTTCACCCGGCACAGCCAGAAAAGGACTGCTCACCCCTAGGAGCCAGGTTCCTCTCTAGGTTTCTTCTTAAATTTGGCCCTCTTGGGGAGTTTTTCCTAGCCACTGAATTTCATCACTATTGTTTTTTGCTCCCTGGGGTTTAAGGCCGGGTGTTTTGTGAAAGCACTTTGTGACAACTGCTGATGTAAAAAGGGCTTTATAGAATAATTTTGATTGATTGATTGATTGATTGTTGGTCTGACGTCTTTCTAATTCCAACGTCTGGCCACATGAACACAGCTGTGCTGCAAGTCATTGGGTGACATTCAATGTTTCATGGCTTTACATGTTTGACCCACTGTGGACCTTCTTAGCATCAACTAGATGTATAAAAGGTATTGTCTCCAACTGTTTTGGTGTCAGTTTAGCATCAACTTTACCAATGTATTCAAGATCTTTTCATGAAGGAATTACGTCGATGAGCAGTACAACATTCCATGTGATGTTCTGATCTTGATTTTTATGCAATGCTAGAGGAATGTTTTTTATATTTGAGTATGAAGGAGCCCACCCTCTTTACAAAAAGTCAGAATTCAGGTTTTCTAGTGTTTCAGTTCATCTTTAGTGTTACAGGGATGAACCCAAATTTGTGCCGGGAGGACAAGTAACAGAACTGTGACTGACTGTGGTTGGATGTCCTCCCCCTGGGGGTTCAGACAAACGTGTTTCACAAAGCCTAAACTATCTGGAAAAACTATTTTCCAAAATCATGGAAAAAGCAGCTTAAACATTCAAGAGTCTTTGACTTAGGCTTAAAAAGGAAAGAACTAACCTAGTCTGACTGACCAAGCAGACATTCAGATACATCTAAACAACCTTTTCTCCCCTATCAGTAACTTGGAGACTTGGAGACTGTTCAGCATGTTTAATTGGGATGCCAATCTGACATGGCTCTGGGGACACAGTACTTAGTCTCTCAGCCCATATTATGCACTAATCAGAGACAACTTCTCAGCGTCATTAAGAATGTCATTTGCACTGCAACCCTTTCCTGTTGTTAACAGGGAACATTCTGGCCCCTAGCTGAGTCCAGAACACACCAACTCAACTGAAAAGACATCCAGTCTCCTCCGGAACTCTGTTCTATACTGATTCTATATGCTCCGTTTGTCTTCTCATTTCTGTTCTAAACTGTCTCTGTCTGCTCCGTTTCCGTTCTCTGTTCTGTTCTATACTGACTCTTACTGCTCTCCATCTGGTACATAGAAATATGTGCCAGAGGACAATTACAGATGGGGTTTGTGATAGCTGGTTAAAGAGAACATTACTTCTTGATTTACTATGAGTTCAGATCAGGCATTAGTGGAAGAGAGGAAGAGGTTTGGTTACTCCATGTTTATCAACCTGCTACAATACCCATGTTCTGATTCTACTTCCACTATGTCACAGCATGCATTAATACACAGAATATGGGCACATTGGTAAATTCAACCTGACAATCTACTCCACGTTCAGTAGTAATCCTAGAAAAACTAACTCATCCGTGTCAAAAACGAGTTAGTACAGAACATGCTTAAGTTGGATTGGATGCATGACTGTGTTGTAAGGTCAGGTCAGAGTGTTTGGATCAACGCTACTCCTCGTCCAGAGTATCCATTCTGTTCTGAACGCTCTGAAACACTCTGCCACTCCTGAAAGTTAGGAATGCGCCCTCCCCCCTCCCTCTGGAAAAAGCCTCTCCGGGACATTTCATTACTTGTTCAGAAATTATAATACATTTAAAAAAGAAACACTTTAGAACAATACATGTTTATTTACACAAAATACCATACATAGAATCCTGCAGTATTTAAAAACTACAGCAATAAGACAGCGCTTTCACTGCATTTATCTTTATATAAATCAGATACTGTATATTTCTATGAATAATCAGGTATATTTTCAAACTTTTTCAGGAATATTAATAGGAATTGTCAGGTACAGTAGATCTATGTGAATCATCAGTTATATTTAAGATTAATAGTCAAGTATATTTCCAGTATATTTGAATGCCCTGTTACAATAAGGTTCATAATGGCACTCCAGTATCTCTGTATGTGAAGATTATAATGTTATAATCACAGTGGTGTGGAGCTACAATGTAGTAACATGTTATAGGAAACATTACAGGGTCATAACATGTTGCTTTGATCATCCATAAGCTACAGCTCCAACACATTAACAGAACAGTTGCTTTCCAGTCTGGATAGAAGTCCTAGTTCAGTCCTATTGGAAGAGAATCCTAAATGCCAAATACATTGGATGAAGTGGAACGCTTGTAACAACATCTATAGGATGAATATGAACTACATTCACAGATCCATCTTAAATCCAATGACCATATACTAAAACATAACTTACTAAAAGTATCAGCTGAAGAATCAAATGATTCAATTGTAAAAATAATATTTTGGGGGGGAAAATACCTGGAAAGATGCTTAATTTCAAAATAGAATTTCAACATTTAGTGTGTCTGACAGCGTTACCTGCAATCAAGCTCAAAAGGTGTGAAAGTTACAGTAGGTCTGCTGCTAAAGATACAGTCGGTCAAAGAGCAGTCAGTCAGTGATGAGGCTGTTTCTTAGACAATTTAGCTGTTTTCAACAGTGGTTGAAAGAAAGCCTTTCTTCCTCTCCTATTCATCTTCCTCTCCTCTTCATCCTCCTCTCCTCTTCATCTCCTTTAGACATACTCTGGAGGTTTCCTGGAGGAGTTGTGGACATCATATCTCCTCTGAGAGGCAGCCAGATGGCCTCTGGACTGGTCTTCCACGAGGCACAGACAAGATGCCACCAGGAGGAACCCAGCCACAAGGAGAAGGAATCCTGCCACCCAACCGCAGAACAAAGCCTCACCAAACTCCCAACGTGGCACCATATCTGGCGTAGTCTCATCAAAGAAGCGCTCCACAGTCAGGTGGGCGACATAGGATGCAGGAATCAGACTCAGCACCCCAGCCACCATCCCCAGGACCCCTGCCACCAGTTTTACGATCCTCTTGGCCCTCTGACCCCCGGGTCCTTGGCCACAGCTCTTCACAAGGTGGAGTCCAGGTATGGCCAACAGAATCCCTAACAGACCCAATGCCAAAGATATACACATGAAGCTACGAGCCAACTTTAAGTCCTGGGGCAGGCCCAGCAGGCTGTCGTACGGTCGACACTCAATGACCCCCAGGTCCTGGATCACACAGTTCTCCCAGAGCCCCCGCTGGTAGCTCTCAGTGGCCAGCAGCTGTGTGGACAGGGTCAGCCACTGGGGCATTAGGGTAGTGGCAAGGGCACAAAGCCAGGCGGCCACATACACCAACATCCCCAGCAGCTCCAAAGTAAAGAGGCACGGATCCATGATTCTCCGTCCTTCCTGACCACTCCACTGTGACTGCTCTGTGCTGGCTGCACTTCACTGGTTCTGTCTTCTGGAGAAGTCCAAGATGTGTTCAAAAGAAGTTCTGGAGATGTCCTGGAGTAATTCTGAAGAGGTCCTGGAGAGTTCTGGCTGCTCCTGACTACCAGTTCGAACTGAGCCTGTTTACTGCACCTGATTCCAACTGCCATTCCACTGCACAACAGTCAGAAAACAGCCCACAGAAACACACATCGATTGGCTGGAGGGAGGTAGGAGAGGGAGGGGTGAAGGAGAGGGAGGGGTGAAGGAGGGAGAGATATGAAGGAGAGGGAGGGATGAAGGAGGGAAAGGAAGGAAGGAAGGTAGGAGAGGGAGGGGTGAAGGAGAGGGAGGGAGGGAGGGAGGGAGGGA
>JACXGJ010015727.1:0-13135 GCA_016801105.1 Esox niger | reverse complement strand
ACAGGCGCAGAGACGTGGCGATGGTAATCCATTTTACTTTATTAAAATAAAAGAAACCAAACTGAAAGCAGCTTACCGTGACTTGGGTATAGGCTACAGAGCAACAACAAACCATAATGATCCACACAGAGTGTGGACCAACATTCACCTAAATGTGTTCCCCAATTGGAGGCAACGATCTGCACCTGCCTCCAATTGGAGAGACCAAACTTAAATAGAGATGGCTAGAGGCATCTCTTTTTGTCCTGTCCTGACTATGGCCCCAGCTCAGTGCAGAGATGGCTAGGGGCATAGCCAGGACGTGACAGAATGTCAGAATGGGAAATAAAGGTGATTTTAGCAATTTTGAGCGTGGCATGGTTGTTGGTGCCAGACGGGCAGGACTGAGTATTTCACAATCTGCTCAGTTACTGGGATTTTCACGCACAACCATTTCTAGGGTTTACAAAGAATGGTGTGAAAAGGGAAAAGCATCCAGTATGCGGCAGTCCTGTGGGTGAAAATGCCTTGTCGATACTAGAGGTCAGAGTAGAATGGGCCGACTGATTCAAGCTGATAGAAGAGCAACTTTGACTGAAATAACCACTTGTTACAACCGAGGTATGCAGCAAAGCATTTGTGAAGCCACAACACGCACAACCTTGAGGCGTAGGGGCTACAACAGCAGAAGACCCCACCGGGTACCACTCATCTCCACTACAAATAGGAAAAAGAGGCTACAATTTGCAAGAGCTCACCAAAATTGGACAGTTGAAGGAAAAATGTTGCCTGACCTGATGAGTCTCGATTTCTGTTGAGACATTCAGATGGTAGAGTCAGAATTTGGCGTAAACAGAATGAGAACATGGATCCATCATGCCTTGTTACCACTGTGCAGGCTGGTGGTGGTGGTGTAATGGTGTGGGGTATGTTTTCTTGGCACACTTTAGGCCCCTTAGTGCCAATTGGGCACTGATCTAATATAACTTTAATTATATCCAAATAAAGAAATTAAAGTCCACTCTGTCCTGACCCATCCAACACCAACAAAAAGCACAAAACCGTTTGTACTAAACATTTTAGCATACATTTTCTGTTTCTAAACACGATATCTTGGATTCATTTCAAAACAGCCTATTAATCTCAGAGTGAAGTCATTTTTATCATAAATTCAAAAAGAACAGAATACATTGAAATAGGTTATCTTCTTGTACTGAATAATCATTTGATAAATTCATCAATGTTTATAATGATTATTAGTGACATAAAAATATTAGCTAGCATGTCATTGATGATCCTTTTAAACATTTCTGGGGAAAGATTCATATTTTCACGTAGTGGGTTATGTAGCTAAAAAATACAACCACCATTATAGGCCAGCATCCCCATTAATTGGTCACTTTAATATTTAGTTCAATTACATTATAATTGCTTTTTATTTGAATTACAAAAGACAGATCTTAGCCTTTTCGGAAAGTTGTAGCTCGCATTCTAGCCTTACGGTAAAGAAAAAAAATGACTGATCACTTTGATCTTTCATGACGTCTGATCTGTCGTGCGAGTCAAATTTCCCAAATTGCAACTTGCCTTAAACAATTAAGATAAAAAAATGTGTTAACCTCCATACATTTCTATAAAAATGGTGGTGGGCCAGCTGAAAGGGTATTTTAATTAGCAAAATGTACTATTGCTTTCTTTTTAGTTTTTTCACTGATACAAAGATACAATACAGCATAAAGTACATGACAGGATAGCATAAAATAGTGAAATAAAAGAAAAACATTCAGATAGATGACAGACCACATTACAATATTCTGCGAAAATTGCATTATTGTATTATTCTACAGTAGAAATGTCAACCACAAAAGAGCATTTCTCAGACACCTTGGTACACTGAAATATTGGAGTTTGTTGGCAATAAAATGCAAAATAATTATTTTAAAAATCATACAATGTGATTTTCTGGGTTTTTGTTTTAGATTTCGTCTCACACTGTTGAAGTGTACCTATGATAAAATTTACAAACCTCTACATGCTTTGTAATTAGGGAAACCTGCAAAATCAGCCGTGTATCAAATACTTGTTATCCCCACTGTATATCTACTCCTCCCTCCAAACATTTATGGTTGATTCTCAGAATACCGGTTGAACTTAAATGACTTCACATGAACTGTTTCAGCCCACTAGGGATTGCTTTTATCATATCAACAAATTCCTTGCGTCTGACTGGAAAGTCAAATTGGGTCATTCAATTCTAGTACGTAACCATTTTCCCAGAGGAGTCAAAAAGATCACTCAGGTAATTTATAAATAAATAAGAAATTCCTACCACCGGTTTTCTTAAAAATATGATGTGGAATTATGTACCGGACAGAGTCAGGGGCAGCAATACACTTCCTCTTTCAGTTTACTTCGAAGGAATTGTTTACAGTCTAACATCTCAAAACCCCCTTTTTCCTCACAGCTATAACTGCTTCCTTAAGATGATGATGTTTATTCTCCCAGAAAATATTACCTTAAGCTTTGTTAATATCCTTGCAAGTAGTTTTATGGACAGATAACGAAAGTGCAGGGTATATAAAACAAGACAACACCTCTGCTTTCACCAGAAGTACTCTCCCTAGTATAAATACGTCTCTTTGTTACGAGTTATCGAGAATAAACTTTGTTGCAGTCAATCTGGGCAAGAAATTAATCTGTTGCCTGACAATGTGCTCTTTTGAGATATGAATACCCAGATACTTGACCATCTCCTTAACAGGAATATTGCAAATTGTAGATCCACATTACGATTACAAACAGAGGATGTAACATTTTGAAAGGTTAAACTTCAAACCGGAGGCACTAGAGAATAAACCTATAGTGTCAAGACCTTTTTCAATTTGATCTTTGTCCTTCGGGAACAGTGTTTTGTCATCAGCCAATTGTAATATCTTAATATCTATTCCAAACATTGACAGACCTTTAATGTCTGGGTTTTTTAGGATACTTAAAGATAATAATTCCACTACAATCAAAAAGAGAACGGGAGAGACTCCACATCCCTGGTGAACCCTGTGTTTAAAAAATAACCTATTTGAGGTGTTTGAGTGTAAAATCACAGAACTGTAATTGTCCCTATAAAGCATTCCAATCGTCTTCAAAATATGCTCACTGAAACTAAATTGTTCTTAGGTAAGAAAAAGGATCTGATGTTCAATCTGCAGTCATCGTCAGAGCTGCTTTTATTGCTATAATCCTGCTAAGCATCTCCTCACAGTGAGTGAAGTAAAACCCTACAGAATGTTTTTCATATTATCCTCCCAGGTTTCATTCTTTCCCCTCTTTAGTGCTGGGCTTTGGGTTGGAGTAGTTAATAGAGTAGCCACCAATTCATCTTTGTCAGTACCAAACCGCTATGTAATTTGTTAAATTGTCAAAGCCCCTCTAAACAATGCCTAGCGACGCCCCTTGTTTCCTTCATCTGCCGGTGTTTAAGTTATTGTATCATTGCCTTTTGGTGCTACTGTGGAAAAGTCCACTCAACCAGGAAAAAAAGTCAAAAATAGCTTATCAGGATAAATGTTATTTACTTCCGTTTTATTCAATATTTTCCACTCAGCCTGGAGAGCAAATCACAACAAAGCATCTGTAGGTTGTTCTGAATTTACGTTGTTGCTTTTATCTTGTTTGTACTCCTCCTTGTATGTTCCCAAAATATTATGTATTCTGCTCAAGACACAGACAAAAATATAGCTGTCACACAAATATGAACACTACACTGTCGTGGCGACTACAGTTCTAGTTCCAAATTAACAGACCTAATCTGAACTACTATTTCCTCAGAAAAGACTGTCCTCAACACTACAGTGGGGAATTGCGTGCATTGAGCTCATCTGTGAATACAATCAGGCCTGATAAGGCTCTACAGGTGTGTAACAGCCAGGAGCCCAACGTCACACATCGTAAAATGCTGCTACACCTGTACCCACTGATTTACCACTCTCCAAATAAAGCCATGTTCAGCAAATCTCTGATATCTCTGTTGTTGCTAGTGTTCTTCAAATCTAGTGACATATGGAAAGTGTTTGCAGACATATAATAATCACAAAGTCAATATAAGGCAACTTTTTCATTTTAATAACATACATATCAGACTGGAAAGAAAATGGGGACCGACTCAATTTATATAAATCATATTGACAAGACTGTTATAAACATCAATACCCATCTAATATGTTCAACACATGGTATCTAATTGATAAGAAAACATGTTTAAAACAGTGGGCTATGTTGCATGACCAACAGAGTTCTGCAATAGTTTGTTGTGGATCAACCATTTGTAAATCGTCGCAGATTCCTTCAAAAATAGAAACAGATAATATTAATATGCTTGATTAAATTGATCAAGCATATTAATGATGAGTGAAGCCTCCACATCACTTGATATGAACTATCAGTACAGGGTAAAATAATGTCCACATGGTGTTTAATCATTTGCATGAAAAAATATAATCTTATAGCAGAAAAACTCACCTGTTTAAGCGATGTGGAGACTAGTGGTAAAAACTGACTAGTACAGTTGGAGAGATAAAAGCAAAACGCTGCATGCTAGTGTGTGGGTTGAATTTAATATCTTTATCGATAGATTAACAAAATGTCCAGCCAAAACGTCTGGTTACTAAAAATTTTCTTTCCCAATTAAATTTGAGCCATTGTTCATATTTAGCCAAACAACCACCTGCCCCTATACTGGGGAAAACATGATTTGCCCCCAATATATCCCTGTAAACACAAACTAAATAATTTCAATAATATGAATAACCACTGTGAAGGGTTAGGGTTATACTCATTATAGACATCTAATACTGCGTTTTTAGTTCTCAAAAAATTGCACTGTCAAATTATTTTTGTACTGATTATTTGTATTCACTTTTTTAATATTGTTAATCTTAGTGTACAGAATTTTGGTCAACAATTTTGGGTGTTTATAAATAAAATCGACTTTTGTGTATGCATGTACTGTACATATTTATTAACGGCCGTCTCCCGCCATTGCTTTCCATAATTCTATTCCAAACTAATGTCCACATTCCACTGCATGGTACCGGCTCAACCACTCGCATATTCTCGACATTACTCTCTTCACCGCGGACAGTTCTTTACTGTGTTTAACCATGGTTCTTAAAGTCTCATTCTGGAAAATGAACAACTAATTTTCCAATGGTGTCAAGTATAAACTATATGCTCTGAATTGAAAAATACAACGTGGATTATGACATTGTTTTACTACAATTCGACGATTTCCCGAAACAGACGACGGTCAAGATTAACCATGCTACTGGTTAAAACGTATTGACTGTTCTATATTAAATAAGGACTGTTTGCAATATTCTATTAACATTCACATTATTTAGTCAAAGTCCATGCAGTGTTCCTGAGATGAAATACCGAACCACATTGTTTCTTCGTGTGTCCACAAGTTCGTTAGCCTACCATTTTTGTTTCTTTGCTTATCCTCAAGTTCGGATGTTTTGTGCTTCTTCGCATATGCAAAGTATGCATCCCTATTCAAATGTTCAAAAATACTGCCCAGATTGGTGCTGTATCAAAATACTACCCAGATTGCTGCTAGTTTACAGTACCCTTGTTTTGTTTTTTATTGCTGCTAGTGTATGCTAGCAGTGTGCTAGTAATGTATATTGTTGCTTTGTGATATTATTGTATGTCTTGCTATATTTTTGCATAAATTCTTAACTGTAATTAGGTAGTTTGTCGGGTGCCATGTCATAAGAAAATCATTGCGCAGGATAATGCCACAATGCTTGGTTTCTAGTGCTTGTTTATCTGGTATTATACTGTTTATTTTGTCATTTTTCACATTTTAATACTGGTATTTTTCTATATTTGTTGCTGGGCAGAATATATTGTATATTGCACATGTTTTCTTGCACTGTTTTCTTTTTTGTATTCTTACAGTATAACTGCTGTTTTTTGTAGGCATCTTGCCCTAGTTGAAATAAATTGATTTAATTCAGTTCATTGCCATTTTACCAAAATGATTGTAATGGATTATTATAAATAAAACGTAATATTAGGGCGTGAGGGATCCCTCTGGGTTTAGTGCATAAAAGTGGCTCGCCGCCGCTAGTGAGCCGCTGATCAGGGCATTGTGAGAAGGCCAGACGCCTTGCAGAAACGCTCGGCTGCCACAGCGGCAGAAAGCTACTGGGCCGCCAGTTGCTTGCTTGATTTGGTTGCTGCTGTTGCTAATTTATTGTTATTAAAACTACATCATTGATTTTGCCTGTGTTTTGATAAATGGACCAACATTGCGGTGAGGTTGAGGTGGTTCGGGCATCTGGTAAGGATGCCCCCGGGACGTCTCCCTAGGGAGGTGTTCCAGGCAAATCCAGGAGGAGACCTCCGGGTGGGCCCAGGATTAGATGGAGAGATTATAAGCGGATGAAGATAATGATTGATTGGACCAACTTTGCGTGATATGAGATGAGCACTGTGGAGATGAGCATTCCAGATTATTTCATAAATCCAGTCTGTGTTAAATAGCTAAAACCATAAACGTCTGCATTTTGCTTTAAAGAGTGGCTTCCACAACGGTATTCTTTCATTCCTATTCTGAAATCCAACGGCACAACAAGATATTGTTTTCCTTTAGTCTGAGGATCTTGCCTGTTTCCCTACAGTTGTTCCTGCAATTTTCAAGCACCACCAAACTTCAGTGACAGAACCGTGACATCCAAACAGGTCTATGGTGCCCAGTTGATCTACATTTCTTTGTTTTTGGCGCCCTCTAGTGATTCTAGTTTAACTCAAAAAAGTTCAAAAGGTTTATTTGTCATTTGCAATCATAAGTTATGGTAATGAAATGCTTGGTTTTCCTACTGACAAAGCAGTTCAAAAAGTGTAATGATAATATAAAATAAGATTACACAACCGATCATTAATAAAACTATACAAAACACGCATAAAAAATAACTATACAACTGTAAAACCGTAGTGAAATGTTAAAGTTACAGGTGTGTATGAAATGATTGGCAGATGAGCATGATAGAAAGTGACAGGTGTGCATGGGACGATGGATGGAAAGTAAAAGAGGGGTTTCTGAATTGAGCAGCCTTACACCCTGAGGAAAGAAACTGTCCTATAGCCTGTTAGCTTTGGACAGAATACTCCTGTATCTTCTGCCCGGCGGCAGCTTGGTAAATAATCCATGGCATGGGTGGATGGGATCTGTGATGATTTGTTGGCTCCTCCTCCTACGCCTCTCTGAGTAGAAATCCTGCAGGAATGGCAGGTCAGACTGTGATGCGCTCTGCTGTTTTAATCACCCTCTGAATTGCTTTACGGTTAGGGTTGTTTTCCTGACACCACAAAGTCAGTGACCTTATCTCGTCTCTATAGGCTGAGCTGTCGTTGTCAGAGATCAGGCCTATGATGGTGGTGTCATCAGCAAGCTTTACAATGATGTTGGAGACGTGGGTTGCCAGGCAGTCGTGGGTGATGAGAGAGTACTGGAGCGGGCTCAGCACAGCCCTGCAGGGAGCCAGTACTGAGAGTCAGTTAGGAGGTGGTGTTGCCCAACCGCACCAACTTGGATCTGCCCGTCAGGAAGTTCAGGATCCATCTGCACATACAGGGGATGAGACCCAGATGCCTGAGCTTCACCGCCAGCTGGTGGGACACACTGGTGTTGAAGGCTGATCTGTAGTCAGTGAACAGTATTCTCACATGTGTTCCTCTTGTCCAGAAGAGAGAGTGCAGAGTGGAGGGTCAGAGCGATGGCAACCTCTGTAGATCTGTTGTGTCGTAGTAAGGAAACACTCACCTAAGTCGGCGTCCGATTCGTCAAATAATGTTAGATCAATTCAATTGTATGAAAAATTGTATGTTAGACATGAAGTGGAACCATATTTGAAATGAATGGCCGACGGCACCGACAAATATAGGTGAACTGTCAGTGCTGGAGACAGAAAAGAAAACGAGATATCCCTCAAATAACAAACCAGGTCGCGCTGCAATTCTGCAAGATAATCGAAAGATGCGCTTTAAACCGATTTTTGTTTATCATTATATAGCCAATATTTCAGTGCTAATTGACAGTGAGGCACAACGACTTTAATTTGTCTACAGTAAAAACAAGTATACATGATGAACGCTTTTTATATAACATTTATACGTTAAATATTTTGTCGGATTCGAAATGTTGAAGAACACATTAGTTGGAAAAAGTACAGAGACGAAAACCAATCAGATTAATCTATCTGCGTCTGCGCAATCAAGAGTGGCTGGAAGCGAGGTGCTATTCTGGATCCTTGGCGCGTACCCATGTTACGCATGCGTTGGATTTCGCTTTATTCGCTATTTAGCAGATGGTTTCACTACTGAGTTTTAGCAACCTTGGCTGACGTAAATCGGAAATGCTCATCCGCGTCCGCGCTCGAGACTTCTACTACATTGTGATTGGGCGAAATCAAACGCATGCGCAGCATAGAGATGCACCAAGGATCCAAAATTGCATTCACCTCCCTGACGGATGGTTCCCAAGAAATCATACAACAGCATGCTTGAAGGTTAGCGACAGATTTTACGAAATGTAAACAAAATAACAATTACTTGGCATCAACTGAAGACCATAACATGCTACTGTCGTCAAAATGTTGTTAATGTATGTATGTTGGATATAGGAAAGCTACAGAAGTCGTAGATTTTCATAGTATGTGTCCCTATGTATCTATGCATGGCTATGAATGCACTCGTAGTCTTAACCATTTAGACATTCATCTTCCTGATACATGTTTTAAATTGTGCTGTCCTTCAAGTTTATGGTTCTGTTAATGTTAACACGCTTTCTTTTAGAACATAAAAAATATGTATGTTATGAAGTTAATGTTTTAGGTGCCCACATTTCACCGATATTGCTGCGCTTTTCTTGCCTTTTATATTTTAGCTAGCTGAATATGGCTGGTCTGTCTAACTACGCTGTGCGTATGGTGCGTCTCAGCGCACGTATCTTTGGGGATGTGGTGCGTCCTACGGACACAAAGTCCATGAAGGTGGTCCAGCTTTTCAAGGAGCCACCCATGGCCAAGAAGAAGGAGGTGTTTGACTGGTACCCTCAGCACAAGGTCTACTACGCACTGACACAGAAGCTACGATTCATGGGACTCTTCAGGTAGATTAACCTAGTTTATTTAGTCCTGGGTGGATTTGAGTTAACATTACATTAATATATACAGTACCAGTCCAAACTTTGGATACACCTACTCAGTCAAGTGTATTATTTTTTAAAACAATTTTACACTTTGTAGAATAATAGTGATGACATTAAAGCTATGAACTAACACATGTAATCACGTAGTAACAGACAAAATGTGGAAGAAATGAAAATACATTTACATTTGGGATTCTTCAAAGTAGCCACGCTTTGCCTTAATGACAGTTTTGCCCACACTTGGCATTCTCTCAACCAGCTTCCTGAGGTAGTCACTTGGAATGCTTTCCCAACAGTCTTGGCGTTCCCACATATACTGGACACTTGTTGACTGCTTTTCCTTCAGTCTGAATTTTTTCAGTTTCTCAGCATGTTTATCCACATTCGTTTGCATTGCAATCATCATAACATGTTTAAAATGGTGGCCTGACGCAGCCCAGTAGAAACAGAATCTTGTCGTATGCAATGGAAAGTCGGCACTGGCTTCTACAGCCGCGAACTGGTTAACAAACTGCAGCACCTACGCCAGTAACATGTTCTCCTTGTTTCTCTGCCAGAGATGAGCATGAAGATTTCAAGGAGGAGATGCGACGGCTCAGGAAGCTAAGAGGCAAAGGGAAACCAAAGAAGGGAGAGGGAAAAAGAGCAACCAAGAAGAAATAGTCTACCCCTCCTTCCTGTCACAAACAACATCCAGGTCATCGGAACTTGTCTCGTTGCAGTTGCGATGCTAGAGGAATGGGGTCACGGCGTTGGTAACTAACATGGAACCCCACTCAGGTAGTTCGTATTGAATGTTTAGACACGTAGGTACTTGTAACAGCTACCCGTGTCTTTGTGTGTGTTGGAAGGCTACTTTACACGGACGGACCAATTCAGGTTTGTTTTCTTGTACTATTTTTGATCAATTCGATCATCTCTGAAAAAGATCTGATGTGAAAAGATTTGACGTAATTGGTAAAAGGAACAATTAGTGGAGGAAGAATTTCAGATGTCCAACTGTGCAAATGCAGGCAACGATCTCACATCGTCCCACTACAGAATATATTCTAGCTAATATTTGGTGACAATGGGTCATTGTTTATGAAACAAAATATTCTTTACAAGGTGTTTGATTGTGTGTTAGTTTTATTCACTTTGGTATTTGTGTTTTATTATACTACTTGTAAAGTACATAGTACATAGATGAAAGATCACCATTTTGTTTTGATGCTAGTGTGTATTAACATTGACTGGGACAATGCTTGGTATTATATCTGTTTAGCGTTTACCAACCCATGGAAGGAATCATAAATAAAATTCTACAACAAATATAAAATGTGTAGGAGGTCACGATCTATCAATTTTGGGATGGTCTCATTGTGTGGTATTGTGCTGTTATACTATGTTGCTACTAGATTATTACCGTCTCATATGCGTCCATTAAAGGCTGCCTTTACACATGCACCACTTGATCTGAACAATTGGTCGTTTGAACACTCAGATCTGCTCTGATAAGGTCTGATAGGACTGCCTATCCTGTTATTGGAGAAAAGGCAATATACTGCCTGCCGTAATGATACGCCTGAGTGTTTTGAGCTGGCTCCTGTCCTACGTGTGATTAACACCAGCTGTCATTTTACTTACGTGAGTAGTGACATGTGCAACCTGGCCGTAAGGCTGCCTTAGGGTTTTATTTTTACATTGTCGGTTCAGGGATTTGAACCGGCAAAAAGTTGGTTACTTGCCCAACATTCTTTGGATACCCTAGCGTCTGCAGTCTCCGGCCTTTAGAAGAGCGAGAAAAGATCATCTGGACAACAACACAGTCTCTTCCTCTGATGTGTTTTTGTTAAATGAGATTAGAGAGCACATCGGAAGGGGACTTGGACCAGTCCTCCATACAGAAACTATTAAATACTTCAATCAGCGCTTATGAAATTCCCTCTTCAACTCAAACCAGTAATTGTTGAACCAATAAACCAGAATGATTTACTGTTGTTGCATTTTAGAAAAGCTGTTCCTATCTCCAAGGAGAACTAATGACGGCCTTGTTGGGGATGATATTATTGGGCTCTATCTCTGTCCCTCTCCAATCCCCAGTCCCAGAGAGCCACACATTTCATCTCTGCTGTTTGGCCACTACGGGACCCGAACACTACTTCAAATACATGTGGTTAATCCATCATTCAAAGCATACTTTGGTCAGATAGTTGAGTGGTCAATGCATTAAGGATCAGATTTGAAATGATAATACCATGCCTGCTGTGTTTTGTGACTGTTCACAGGTGCTGGTGTTCAGTCAGAATGGTAGGTTCACAAGAGAGATGAGGACATGGAGGTTACGGTCACGTTGCCCTGCGCAGACACTGCCAGTATCAGCTAATTGTTTCATGCATGTCAAACACTGGATTGTGGATTAAAAGTTGCTAAAGCAAGATGTGGTTGGCTGATACAATACCTGGGATTGACCGTTTTGAACAGAGGGCTGAGCTTTCTGTCATTCACAGGGCAGACAGCTGGGCCACTTGATGATGGACCTTTCTGGCATTTTGGTGAATTTTATTAGGATCTCCATTAGCCAAACCCAAGGCTCTTCTTGGGGTCTAAGCGCAACACAATACGCATTATACCTACAATAGAAAAAAACACAAAATACACAAAATGACAGACAAATTCATAATACCATATAGTGTGTTTCTTTACAGGCCCCATCCCTATGTTTATTTTGTTTAGTGAATAATCAAATGTGGTTGCAAGCCTGTTACTTTCTGAACTGTCTGTTGGATTTATCTATGTTTATAATTCCTGTGTCCTCGTGTCAAATGAAACTAAGTTAAACTCTTATACTTTCTTGTGAATTTGTTAGACCTTCAAAATGTGGTGCCCATAAATATGTTGTGTTAATGTGTGTATTTTTCAAGAGTGCAATAACAGAACATCGTTATTGTAATAATAAAACAAAACAATATAAATTGTCATGGAAACAACTACAGTATAATGTACAACAACCATCCTCTCCCATGTAGCTATTTCTTGAATCTCTGTCTCCCCCTTCTGTCTCCATGTTCCTCTGTAATATTTTCCACTCAGTTTCTCGCAGTTTAAAATGGCGGCGTTGAGCAGCGCCGAGTCCCCACCGCCCGTCTTCAACGGCGACACGATGGATCGAGACCCGGAGCGGGAGAGGGGACTGGAGGAGCTAGGTGCCTGCCTGGAGCCGGCATGTTCGGTTGGGATAACGGAATGTCCACAGGACGAGGAGGTATTGACCGGGGAACTGGGATAAATCTGGGAGCGAGTAGACGGGGTTACCGTGCGGAGGTTGCTGGACGGGGATCTTCAGGAAATACCGGCTATAATATGGATCGTGGGGATGCATTGCAGGGGGCAAGATGATGCACTAAAATTGACATTATTTCTATCATTACACAGTCCCCTTTCCATTTATCATGCTCCTCATAGTGCGTTTTGCCATAAGACGACATTGATCACACTGTAATATTCTCCGCTGACGGCAATGTTTATTTCAGGCCTGGCTATATTTCATTCGCTTTTCACGTTATTTTTTCAAGCAGCACTCTCCGTCTCTGCGGCTATAGCGCATCTAGTATATAGCTTGGTATTTACTAGCTTACAGGTACTGTTGGCTGCCACCGGCTGACTTTAAGAAACATACTCGTTGCAGGTTTACTCCGCATCGTTTCATATCGTTATATATAACTTCTGGACTTAATATATTAATGTGTGTTTATATATATATGTATGTGTATATGTGTGTGTATATATATATATATATATATATATATATATATATATATATATATATATATATATATATATATATATATATATATATATATATATATATATATATATATATATATATATATATATACATACATACATACATACATACATACATACATACATACATACATACATACATACATACATACATACATA